>WBND01000341.1:302713-334742 GCA_013398595.1 Tychaedon coryphoeus
CTGTGTCCAGTTCTGGGCCCGTCAATAAAAGAAGAACATTTTGGGGGTTTTTGTTCTTTCTTTACTACACATGGAACTTTCTAAACTATGCCTACTTTGAACTGAATTAGACATTGTTTAGTTTAAATCTATAGATTTAAGTTTATTTCTTCAAAATCCATGGAGAGGAAATACGGAAAGCTATGAAATTTGATTAGAAAATATTTAATAAAGATTATGCAAATAAAGCCTGATTTCACACATTTTGATACACGAAACCCAACTGCAAGATCATGAATTTCCTATTTTAAATTACCAAGGCTTAAAAAGTCAATGTTTATTATCATTAACCCTCCTCTTCATGAATTTCAAATTACACCTTTAAGTTGCAGAAATTCTAGGTACCCTAATCCACAAATGAAGATAGGAACCAAGCACCAACATTAAAGTCTTCTCATGACAGCTTCCTCATATTGTACCTAATGTGCACATTATGTGTAACTACTGTGCTGCCTGAAGATCTGTACAACAGGTTCTAAATGCCTGTTTTTGTGGTGGTACAGAACAACTCTAGATTTCTGCTAATGCCAGGAGCTTAGGTCATTATTTTTGAGTTACATCCTATCAGGATTTTGAATCTGAGCACTTCTAGTCCCAGCTGACAAGGAAAAACACCAAATTCACTGCAAACGTAGCCCAAAATGGTGATGATGCTTCTGTCAGAATATTTTTTTTCCCCCAATATTTTTCCCTACTGTTTTTCCAATGAACTAATACTTGGAGAATTTGATTTTGCTAGGAATTCTCTGTCTTCCTTCTAAGATATTTGTTGTTTCATTACATACCAAGTCAGAAAGAAGGTGAAAATGATTCTCAATAAGTGATGAGGACATTTATTAGAAAGGATAGGCATAATAATTTATCTTCCTATCTCAGTTAATGTATGCTTAAACCATAGACAGCCTGCACATCTACCTGAAAAATGTTGTGACTTCAACTTGTTTTCTGTGCAATGCACTAATGTACTCTGGGCTTATTTGCACACATACACAACCATAAGTTGCCAAAATAGTTTAGCTTGCACTTTCCCAATGTAAGAACACACAAACAGCATGTTGTATCACATTACCTTACTGTTCCTTCCTTTTGTCCCAGAGTGATGTCTGTATGTATGCAAGTTTCACGTAAGTGTTTTGCAGAGACTACACTTACAGAAACTTTAATTAGAAATTCAACCCAGCTTTGTATACAGCAAGCAGTAAAGGGCATCTAGATGGTAATTTGCTTCCTAGATCTTACGCTGAAGTAGGCAATAGATGTTTTTTCTTTGTCCCATAGTGCAGCATTATCTCTTTAATGAGTGGTCAGATCACTGAAGTGCCAAGATTGATTCTGTATATGAATGCAGAAAATTATCAATAGAACTGGCACTGAGTTGGAAATTAAGAAACAGAATTGAGAAAAAAAGTCAAATAATGAAAAATATTTAGGTAAAAACTGCTTGAAGCCCACCTCTCTCTTTTCTCAAATAGTCTCAATCACAAGCCTCTTAACATTTAATGGAGTCAAAACTGGCATCAGACAGGTAAAGAGAAAAACCTACTTAGGTGACAAGTTATCCTTGAATAATTATTTAGTCTTCCAGTATTTTCCTTTCTTTCTGCTTTGCTATTTAAATTAAGAAAGAATTGTTCTCCTCAAGCCCAATGAAAGTTTATTTTCATACTTCTCATAGCCCAATTTAAAAATATAAGCAAAATGAAACAAAATGAAACAAAACAAAGCAAAGCAAAACAAAAAATAAAAGAAAACAAAACTACAAGAAAAGAGAATTGCATACTGATTAATCTCTTCATAAAATACTTCAGGATAACTTGTGGACTTTTAAGTGCTTTTATCAAGCATATATCTTTAATTTATTTTATCTTAATTTCTGTCAAGAGATTAAAATTTAAGGTAATATGTCAGTAAAATACAGACTTATTTTCCAAATGTGTAATTTGGATTTTAAATTGCTTGCAACAGTTCCTCACTTGAAGCAAATCAACATAGTTCCTTGTATGAATTCTTTGGAAATTAGCCCTTTGACACTGATAGAAAAAGTAGTCAAAATCTCAAGATCAGTTTCTTTCTGACTGTATGCTTCTGTGCCTATGTGAACATCAAGTTTGTAGAAATGATGTGACATACTAACAGACATAGAAAAGGTTACCAACAATTTGAACGAAGCTGACAAATTTTAACAAATTATTTTCAAGAAAGATTCAAAATAATCTGCAAAACAGTAACTGATAACATATAATGTCAAATTACATATTAAATTAATGATTGACATTAGAAGGATTGGTAGATATGTGCCTTAGCAGCAAAGCAGTATTAATGGTATTTGTTGTGAACTTTCTGAGTCTCTCACATTTATCTTTGGGGAAAAACAATGAGGCATATGAGTGTTGTTAATTTTGTCCATGTACCGTCATTGTATTTCTTATGATTCCTGTGTCTGCCCAAGTAACCATACAATAATAAAGATAGATAATAAAGATAGATAAGTGTCTGACAGAGGTCTACAAATACTATTTTAAATGACTGAGTCAGACTGAAATTTGTCATATTGTCTAATGTTTAACAATGAAAGTAACTTGAGGGCAGTTGCATTCTGCACAAGTTCTGCACCATTTCAACAGCTTAAAGCCACAAGGACAGATTTTAATTGTTTATGTGATATATCATTTGATTGTCTCCTTCACATTTTATCAAACAAAAAACACTGTAAATTAATTATAAGCTCAGGCACAGCTGCAAAGTAACTGCTACAGGATAAGATTGATTTATATCTAAGGTGATGATGCCTGGGCTCCAGATAACTAAATAGGCAATATAAATTTCCTGCAAATATCTCAGATCAGGATCACAAGTTTGGTATTCCAAATTTCTGTTGATACAACAGACTTTGATATATGGCACTATGGTATACGCTTGTGTGAATTAACTTTGAAAGAATGAGAGTAGATAGGACTTGGATGACTTTCCAGACTATGCTCTTTAGCTCTGTCACATATTTATATGGAGCAGCAGGTACTGAGCTTCTACACCATGTAGTAATAATGAAAAGTAATGCAGACAAAAATAGCTTGCCTCTAGCAAGACTAACGGCAAGGTCAGATCACATCAATTAAATGAGAAAGCCTTCAAGATAAAGCTCATTCCACACATTATGAACACTTTCTCTCCTTCCAAACAAGTCCTTGGTTTTACTAGTACAAGGCTGCGTAACTGTAAATTCAAAGAGCTGCACTAAAAAGCAACTGTGAAAAGTTCTAAATAGTAAACAAGGATGCTAGAAAATTTAAATTTAAAAAAAGCAAACAACAAATAAAATCAAAATAAAACCCAAACCAAAACAATAAAACAAACAAAGAAAAAAACAGACTAAATACAACAAAAGCTCCTTCAACTGGTAAAATACAGAAAGGATCTTCTTTTAAATATTCCAAAATACACCACAACTGCTGTAAATGAGTTATTAACTGCTAAACACTTTTAAAAATGCAGCATTGTTATTCCTTTTATATTTTGTTAAAGATTCTAAACAATGTTTAAAAACAATGGTCAACAAGTAAAATTACATAGAACCAGCAAGCAGATTAATGTTTTCTCTCTTGAAGTATGATTACTTTGCAGTTGTCTGTGAGAAAAGTCTCCTTGTTGAATTTTGGTCCTCAAAGCTGATTAGAGATATCATTACACATCCCTCTCAGGCAAGAACTTGACATTTCAAGTCTCTGCTTGTTCAATTGAAGTTCTAGTCTTAGTTTCATCCCTTCTTAAGTACAAAATTAGAGGTAAATGAACTGCTGTCTCACTAAACCCTAATGTGCAATTTGAACCAATGCCAGTTTCAACTAATCCTGAATTCAGCCTGTGATGCAGGATAAAAATTACCCATTAATTTGTCTCTCTTTTAATCTGCTGCCTTATGGCTGATGCTTGATTGTGGATGAAAAAAGCAACCCTCAAAATTTTGCAGAAATTTTGTAAGTAAGACCATGATCAAAGAAATTGCAGTTTGTAGAGAGGTCTGTGCAATACCATCACTTGGAAAAAATGTTGCTTTTTGGTACTCTTCTGAAAACTAAACAAGGCACACGGGTGAAAACATAAGGCACTTTGAAGTTACTCAAAACAGAAAAAAGGAAAGGCTAAAACCACTAACATATCTTTAATCCAAAGTGTTTTGATTAAATGTTTCATATTTTTTATTTATCATGGCACAATGGGAATAATAAATAGCTTTATAATTGAAGTAGCATAAATAAAAACAATTAAAATGATAACAATAGCAATAACAATAATAATAAATAATAATAATAATAATTCACATTAAGAGTGACAACACTCTTTCAGAATAGTGAATCTTATGAAAATTACATTATTTTGAGAGCCAATTTCAAAACCTTGGAAGGGATAAGACAAATATTGAAGCTTAATAATAAACTTTATGTTACAGGTCAGAAATACAGAATATTTGCAAAAAATGACCACAGTCATTCAAAAGAAAAAAAAAATTTTCACCCAACCTTTTTTTCTTCCCATGAATAATTTTTAGTAGAATCCAGTGAAAGAGATCAGAAACTCTTGATGGACAGTTATTAAACTCAGAGAGAAATAAAACGGCAAAATACGACCAGAAATTACAGATAAAATAGTGTTGATGAAAGTAATTATTCTGGTATGATGAAAAGAGGGTTCATGCAGAACTACATGTGTGTTCTATTTATAGTATTAATGAAAAGAAAAATACACAGAAAATTCCAGATAGGTTCTTCTCCTGCTACCTTGATGCAATGATGCACTTATGTATTAAACAACAAAAAAATTACAAAAGTTGAAGTCCTGTTTTAGTTCCTTTGATAGGGCATAAACATTTCTTGGGATGATGTACATTTATGTTTTTTATTGGCTTCAATGGGGACAGATTTCCCATCATTGTATGTTGAATATACTCCTGTCCTAATCAAAAGACAGCACGAGAAGTCTGAATTTCTAAAGTACAAAAGAAGAGAGGGTTTTTTTTCAGATGCTTAAATGGTATTACTTCATTACGGAGAACACAGATTCAAGTTAATTGCAAAAAAACCCAAATCGATTATTTATATGCATTATCTAAATGGGGGGATTTTAAAAAGCATGTGTCTTTTCTTGTAGCAGAATTTGTGAGAATGGTGGGAAGAGTCCAGCTTAGTTAAAGTGTGACAAGCTCTGTTCAGACAAATAGTAACTCTGGTCTTGATTGGAGAAGTCACTGTGCAGAAATATTTTTTCAGAGTTGGTTTTATGACTTGTATTTTTTCGTTTCCCAGTGGATAATTTTTTATTGATTAGTTCGTTGCCTATGGATATAAAATTGAACTAAGTGTATAAGAAAAAAGTTACCTATTTGCAGACAAAATGATAATAAATATGCACACATACACAGATACCACCTACATGCAAATGTGCTGTGTAATGGCAGGAGATGTCTTTATCTAATAATCCACGTAATTTACATATAATTTTTAATGAGAAATAATGCCACAAACTGCCAAGTATTTAATTGCATCTGAGATAGGTTAGGAATTTCTCTCAGCTTCTCACTGGAAACCCTGAGCTGTAAACCTATTTAGGGCCTAGATAGAACACAGAGAATCCTGATTCTTTATCGATGTATGCTGGTGTTAAGGATGACCACTTTTCTCTGTATTTTGTCGAGCTTCAATTTTTAAGTGATAAAACTGTATGCAAATGGTGTGATAGCCTAATTTAGCAGCAGACACAGATGCGAATTTAGCTCCTCTATTTTAGAGTAAGGACTTCAGTGCCGGTTTTCTATATACATGTACATATACATATACCTGTATATATTCTACATATATATGCATATATATGTGTCTCTGTGTGTGTGTGTGTGTGTGTGTGTACAACAGACATGCACAATCCCACTGTGAGCACATTGTAGAGGCATTATGTCTTAAACCAATGACAACTTGAAGAGGAGAAGCTAAGTAAAAACTGTCAAAACAGGCAATGAGTACTCAGGCTCATTAGCTCTCAATTAGGCAAATATAGTGGTTTGAATTTAGATGTTTTACTTCCTTTGAATGTAGCAAATCGGCTATTTCAAAAATCCCTCCCTGTTACTTTCATCTTTTATTGTTTTTCTTTGTTTAAAACCTTGGATGAAGAAAAATTGAATTATTGACCTGCATAATTGAAATCTCAGCAAGCTTTATGGGGCAGTAAAATAATTTCACATGGTGTTCTTTTCCCCTGACATAAAAATAGGGGGAATTGAAGGATTTTTCTGCCTTTCAAAATAGAATGTAAATTGTACTAATAGTTTTTCATCCAAACAGCTAAGCTTTTCAAACAAAATGGAAATACTGCCTATGTAAAAAGAGCCACTCCACCACTTTATAATAAATATTTAATTCTTTGTTTTGTCTAAAGAAGTTTTAGAGACAAAAAAGAATTTGTACATTTATGCAGTATGATTATACTCAAGGTCAAGCTATAAAAGAAAATAAAGATCTCTCTACTATTCAATTTAAACAGTTTTTTGACACATAATTGTGATGATACATTTATAATTTAAACACAAGTACCTAAAAGTCTGACAGGCAAAAGGAGATTTAGGGCACATTGAGTGTTCAGAACAGAAGAGATAAGAGTGATGAATTACCAGTGATAACAAGTAAAGACTATCAAGGCACAATTTTCTTCAAACATTCATTATTTTTATTGTATATACTGAATTATTGAGTCTTCTGTAACATGACTATATTCATTTTCTTTAGGAAATCCTCAATGAATTTAGAATTTAAATTCTAAGCTTTCAATCAATTTCCTTATTGTCTTTGATGCATAGCAGTCAGGAAATAATTCTGTAACAGCCAGTGCGTATCTCAGAAAGAAATATGGATTGAAGTATCAAAATTAAATAGAATTTAGATTTTTTCTAAGGGACTCAGAAAACCCAAGACTCTTAGAAAAGAGAAAAACTCCACACTATAAAGCCAAATTCTTGGAAGTGTTTTTGAACTATTAATCAAGTTGCTGCAAAATCATCCTAAATAAGAAGTCAAATTATAAAGATTTATTTGTATTGCTGGGATGAAGAAGTGTTCCAATTATTCTTTCCTATTTTCTTATGTTACACTTCCTTTAGAAGATATTCTGATGGTATCATTTTTTTAATGTTCATAAGAAAAAAACAAAGACCACCACAAAATAACACCAACCAACCAACTAACAAATAAACCAATAATTTTTTCATAAAAATTAACAATACTGAAATATATTCAAGGATCCTGTTTAAGACTTTATATTTTTCTATGGTTTTGTTAACATCCATTCCATAATTCCAGCTTAAAATTCCCACAGAATTATTTTTTATTGGTAGTATTTGATTTTCAATTCCTTGCTCTGATATTTCTACTAATGTCATAATTTAATCTATGAATTCTTTAGGATTTTAGGGCTATTCAGCATATCAACTGAGATTTATTGTCCTTCTTCAAGACTTTCACCTTTTAGGATGTTAAAATATCATGTAAATAGAAAGCTGGTTTTTTTTTTACATACTAGTAATATGTATAGGTATTTGGTAGGATCCATTATTTGTAAGGATTTAATGTACGGATCGAAGGTATTTTTGAGGATCTTTCTTCATTTTCTCTGCTTGAGAAAAGTCAGAATGAAGATGTCTCTCTTGTCTTAAAGATAGACCAAGCTTTGTTTTAAGATAACTCTTCACTCTGGGAATTATGCCCCTGAAACACTTGGACAATCAATGGAATGAGATCTACATTTGAATCACAGACATTAATATTGACCCATGGATCTGTGTATGTGTATGTGTGTATATGTATATACATACATATATATATATATATGTATGTTTACTTTTAACAACCTCCTCAAGAACAAATTCTAAACTAATTTCTTGAAAATGTGTTGTTATTTTTCGCATCTGAAATATTTTTCCCTTTTGCCAAGTCATATGAATGTAATAGAGACCAGAATTGAAAATACCATCTTGCTCAGCCTGTAATGATCAGTTTAGGACTGGAATGGAATACCTTAAGATTTACTACAAATTTTACACTTGTATTCCATTTGCATGGCAAGGTTTTGGTAGCAGAGGGGCTGCAGGGTCTGTGAGGAGACACAAGAGGCTATCCCCGTGTCAGAGACAATTCTAGACGACCCTAAGATGAACTTGGCTACTGGTCAAAACTGAGTCTACCACTGCTGCTGGAGCCACCTGTGGATTAACATATTAAAGAAAGAGTAAAGAATACTGTGCAAGAGCAGCAAGAGAGAGGAGTGAGAAACAACTGTGAATGAAGGAGAAGAAGGAGGTGCTTCTGGTGCCGGAGCACAGATTCCCCGGCAGACAGCCCTTGTTGAAGTTGATTGTCTCACTGCAGCCCACAGATTTCCATGGTGGAGCAGATATTCCCCCTGCAGGGCCTGCATGAGCAGATGGATATGCTCAGAAGGAAGCTGTAGTTCATGGAAAGCCCATGCTGGAGGAGGATCCTGGCAAGAGCTGTGGCCTGTGGAAAGGGAAGCCCATGGTGAAGCATGACTCCTGGCTGGACCTGTGATACTGCAGGGAACCCATGCCAGGGTAGTGTGTTCCTGAAGGACTGCACCTCACAGAAAGGACCCACACTGGAGCACTTTGTGCATGGGAGGGGCTCCATGCTGAAATGGGAGTACTTTGTGCATGGGAGGGGCTCCATGCTGAAATGGGAGTACAATATAATGAATAAGTAGCAGCAGTCACAAAATATTATGAATTGATCAAAACCCCCATTTTCCATCTGTGCAGTGTAAGGTAAATTGAGCCTCAGAAGAAGGACAGGAGGGGGACTAGGGAGTTGGTTTTTTTTTTCTCACTTGGTTACTCTATTTTTAATAGACAATAACTTAATAAACCTTTCACAGATAGATTTTTCCTATGGCTGCAGTTGGTAAGGAATCTCTGTATCTTTATCCCAACACAAGAGCTCCTTCAATGCAAGAGCTGCTTCATTGTATTTCCTCCTCATGTTCTGCTGCGGAGAGACAGTGAAAGACCAGCATGATGGAGACACTGCTGCCAGCCAAAGTTAACCCAGCACAACGTGTTGTAGTAAAAACCCAAAAGATATCAATGGTTCTCTTTAGCCTGGCATAGAAGAAAAGTTCTCCCAAGTCTCATGTCTAGCACTTTGTTAATAGTATGAAGACTGAACACTGAAAACTTTGTATCTCTCTACAGTTCCTATTATTCTGACTTGATCTCAAAATGTTTTCAATTGTTTACAAAAACAACGTGAATTTTAATTGAAACATCTCTCTATTACACATTCAACACCACTCAATTCTTTCACTCAATTCTTATGAATTTAAGCCACAATTTAATGACTTTTCCAATAATGTTGCTTTCCATTCAAAAGTTTTTCCTTAGACCCATTTTGTTCTGTTGAATATGCCCTACCTAACCTCGATGATTTATTGGCTCTCAGTTGCCCCAGCTAAATTATCACTTGTGGTGCACTGACCCTGAAGCAATCCAAGATAGGAAGTACACAGGCAATAATAGATGGCATCGTTTAATGTCTTTTGTGAGCTAGGCATTCTCCTTCTCTTTCTCTCTTTTGAATGATTCCTCAACATTTTAACTGAGCTTAAAATTTTCTTGTATGAGTCCCCAGACTTCTGTTTTCCATTGTATAAGTTCCACTTGTATTTAGTATATTATTTTTTACTTATCATATATGTCTCTGTTTAATAAATGAAAATATATTCTTTTGCCATGTTACAAAGATTGTACTGACATACATCTGTAGCTGCAACACTAGCATGTGTGAAACTATGATCGATTTTTTTTTTATGCTGACATAAAAAGATGTCAAAACTTGTATCAATTCCTAATATTATTTTCTCCTGCTTACTAAGCAACTTAAAAGAAGAAACCAGCTAACTCCTCTTAAAAAAATTACCAATACGTAAGTCTTTTAAAGACATCCGTAGAAACAAAAAGAAAATGAGCTGATAGAAGCCTTGTGTAATTAGGAAAAGAAAATGCAAAATCCTACACCTTTCCTATGAGGAAAGGCTGAGAGAGCTCAGATTCTTTAGCCTGGAGAAGGCTCATGAGAATCTCATCAATACCCAAAATGAAAGTGTAAAAGAGATCAAAAAAACCTCTTTCCAGTGGCACTCCCTGCTAAGACGAAAACTAATGGACACAGTCTGAAACACAGGAAGCTCTGCCTGAATATAAGGAAGTACTTCTATCATTGTGAGAGTAAACAAAGGCGTAGTGGAGTCTCCATCCTTGGAGATACTCTAAAGCTGTCTGGGTATGATCTGAGACAACCAACTCTTTGCAGCTGTGCTTGAGCCAGGGGTTGGACCAGATGAGTTCCAGAGGCCTTTTAACCTCGGCAGTCTGTGATTCTGTAATTATACTTTGTGCTGTGAAACAAGTGCCACCTTTCCCTATGGAACATTTTGCATGAAGATGCTAGATACTACACCATTATAGAATTTTATATAATTCACCTGGATTTTTAAAATTTGTGTCTACAGTAAAAATGGCAAGTGAAGGACTGCATCTCTTGCAAGATGCTTAAAACAAAGACTATCAACGTGAAAAACTTTAAATCTACTACATGCGGGAAGAAGCTTGTAAGAAATGAGTAAGCAAAATATGGATGCTAAAATAAAATCAAATAAAGTATAACACATGCATTTTCAATGTTATATTTGCTTTTAAATATAAATTACATAGACATGGACATATAAATTACGTATACATTTAAGTTATGGAATTTTAAAAAAATTCACTGGAAGCATCTAAATTTAGATTCCTATATATATGGATATTTAAAGCCTGAAGTTAGGCTTCTAATACTCTGCACATTTATTTAAGTATTGTCTTCAAACACATTTTCTTGAAGCATCTGTACACGTTGTAAGTTGCTGTAGAGAACAAACAGAAAAAATATCAACAGTATTTGTAAACAACTTTTTTTTTCTTCTTTCTTACACTCTGAGTACTGAATTTAGTCTCTGAATGTGACAAACATAAAAATTTCAGGAAACTTGAATTGTTTTTTATTGGCCTAAATTTTGAGTGTATAATTGAGTCTTATTTCTTCACTGATTATAACCATAAATTCAATACTTCAAATTAAATTCAGTTACTAATCTGAGTACAACTTGGAGGCATTTAAAGTTTCTGTAACATTGCCTTGGGGCTGGAAAATATGATTCATTACTATTGTGCAGTGCTGTTTCAGTTTGCATTTTTCCCACCTGGGATTCAGTTCCTACAACAAAAAACCATAGTGATTCTCTTATTGATTCAGTGTCACATCTGAACCACAAGATATTTTTGCTGCCATATATAAATATTTGCATGCTCTCCCATGTAAACTACTGTTGATTTGGTCAGCATTTGTTCTACTTATTGAACATACGTCTAAGCTGTATCTACATACGTGTAACCTAAACTGATTTTGTGGGTTATGAAAAATTTCATGTTCCATGTTGACATTTTATAGGACAAAATGAATTCTGGAATGTATGCTTGAAGACTTACTCCAAGTAAGTTCTTTCTGGATTATTATTTTTTTTTTTTTATTTTGCCTACGGGTACTCCAATTAAAATGAATGAAAGCAGACATTTGCAATTGCCGTTGCAGAATAAGGGGTCTGGTTTCAGATCTAACAACTTGGTGCTTACTTTTCCCCAGCTGAGTCTTCCTGTTGATAATAATTGGATGATATTTTCTTGAAGAGCAAAGGTATAAATTACCAATGTGTTGCACGCTGACAGAAGTCATTTAATATAAATGGAAACTAAGATAGTCTCTTCATATAACCTAGCAAAAAAAGGATTACAAGGAAACTCTGGACTTGCTAATATCCAGAAAGGATATATACAGGAGATGTATTAAATTTATTCATAAAATTAATTCATTTTAGTACCATAGTACTCACAAGAAATTTTAAAAAATACTATTTTAAATATACTGAGATTTATAGAATTCTCGACAGTTATTGTGTAGATTGTTGTCATAATAGTTCGAAAAACCCATTCTCTTTCAGCTGAGATCTTCCTCTTTTGAACAGACCGGATGTCAGTCATCAAGAAAAATATTCTCTCATAGGCACAAGGGTGTCTGAGACTGCCAGGATAAATTGAATGTGTAGGGTGAAATTCAAAGAAGGAATCTTATGTGTTAAAAAATTATGGAAAATCTTTAGCAACTGTCATAAACTGATCCCTTTTCCTTTCAAGGCTCTCATTGACAGAAGAGTGTAGATAAACACAAGAGTATTCTTCAAACATCAGTTAGTTGGCAGTTCATTCTACCCATATTCTATAATATCAAAAAACTCCATATTGATTTAACTCCAGTTGCTGAGAATGGTTAGATTCAAAGACATTTTAGCCTTGAAAATAGGAAGCCTTTATCTTGCAATCAAAAGCCCTCCCTACAACAGTTCGAGACATCAAGTATCTAAAATAGTTTCCATAATATAATTGGTTGATCTATTGGCTTGGGAAGAAATACTTTCTTCATTAAACTTGTCACAATTGTTTGAACACTTCTGCAAACTCAGCTAAAATTATTGGGAGATTTTGTGGTTTGTTTATTTCCTCTTATAAACACATCCCCTCCCTCTGTAAATGTCTTTGTGAATTATTCAGTGTATTTACAAAGCTGGTTTGAAAAAATGCATGACATCATTTCTGTTAGCTGCTATTAAAGCTAAGCAGTAAATCTCTTGGCAATAGAGATAAGACAATAAGAAGAACTTGAGGAGAAGACTTAATAGGATAGAAGCAGTCTTAGACTATTCAATATCCATCTAGATATTTTTATTCATCATTTCATCATGCAACAAACAACTTTTCACACACCAGTATGGTTAAGTTTCCTTCATGATATTTTAAGACAGTGTTGTTTTCCCCATTTTACAAAAAGAGAATTTAAGTACAAATTAAGTAAATCTTGGTGCAAGAAGGGTCTTGATTACTAAGATGGGCATTGAGTGTGTAAATTTTATCTAGGCCACAGGTATAAACCTGAAACAAAATTCTTGGCCATTATTGAAAGTTGGAAACATTAAAAATGCATAGGTGGAATGGACTGGACTGGAATGGAATGGAGTAGTTTTATTTTTGAGATGCTTCTGTGGACCAGCATTGAGGTTGTACAGAATATCATGTACTGTGGACCCCAGAACTGAACCCAGTATCCAGATGGGGCTCACAAGTATGGAGTAGAGGGGGAGAATCACTTTCCTCAACCTGCTGAGCATGTTTTTTTTAAATGAAACCCAGGGTGTATTTAGCTTATTGGGCTGCTAACACATTGCCGTCTTGTGACCATATTTTTGTTCACCCCAAGTCCTGTAAGAATATTCTGAATCCATTCATCCCACAGTCTGTACTTATGGTGGAGTTTTCCTCATTCCAGGTGATTGCACTTGGCCTTGATGAGCCTTATGATTTTCATTTGGGACCATTCCTGAAGCCTGTCAAGTACCTTCTGGATGACATCCTTTCCCTCTACTGAACCACTTACACCACTCATTTTGGTGCCATTTGAAAACTTGCTGAGGATTCACTGAATCCCTTCTATTGTCATTGATGAAGGTATTAAATAATATTGGTCCCTGAAGGAAATCTTGAGGGACACCACCCATTAATGGTTTCAACTTGGATACTGAGCCACGACTACAACTTTTTAGGCATGAACATTCCTTATTCATTCAAAAATCTACCTATCAAACTCATATCTCTCTAATTCAGATGCCAGCATCCTGTGTGGGACTGTGTCAAAAGGCTTACATAAGGCCAGGTAGATGACATCTGCAGCCCTTCCCTTGCCATCTGATGCAGTCAATACATTGTAGAAGGTCACAAAATTAGTCAGGTACAGTTTGGGCTCAGTGAAGATAGCTTCTATCATTACAAATATTATACTAACACTATACTATTACCTTTATATATATATGTATGTATATATATATATATGGTGTGCTTTTCCTCTGTCCACGAACAAGATTTCAAGTGTAGTTTTCCAGTAACTTGGAAACTATTTAGTTTTTCTTTGCTGAGCAGTGTCAGTGTGGCCTTATAAAAATTCTTTCAAAGATCCATAAGGCAATGACAGCCTGCAGGTACTACAGATAAGGTCATCTGACTGGACGTTGCAAAGAAGAAGCACATGGATTTATTTCATAAGCACCAAATGTTCTAATCAGTGTTGGACGTGTAAAGATCAGAAAGCTGGAGCATAAAACACAATGGACTGGAAGTATGTGCCTCCTCCAAGTAGAAGATGATTTTTTTCCTTTCTTTTTTGTAAATGGAAGAATATTTTAAAAAGAGAGAAAAAACAGATTAAATAGCAGAAAATCTGTTTCAATCAAAATTAGTGAAACAGGAAAACAAAATTCTATTCTGAATTAAATAAATTAAATTTTGTGCCGCTGTTGTTCTGGGCCCAATCTGTGCACAGCCATTAAAAAATGCTCTTTTCAAGACAGGCATTTTTCTACATTCCCAATACACATGCAAGTTTTAGCCATATATAGAAGAAAAATAAAACCCACAAACAAAAAAACCCTGAACCCCAAATCACTCTATCACCTGTTTCAGGAAGCAAAATTGGTTGCATTAATTTCTGTGGTAAAGTGAGGGGAAACATATACATTAATGATTGATTTTGAGGATCTAACAAAAATATTTGAAAATACATTTTCCTTTCTTTAGTTATACTATTGCATTTTTCTTTTTCCAAGAGCTCAGATGCTTGAGTAGTACACAAATATCCATAAAGATACAGGATATGATTACATTCATAAAATATAATTTTTGAAAATTTGCCATGTTTTAAAGGTACTTAAGTTTTCTGTAGTCAAGAAAAGAGAAACCTCAACAAACATATCTCTAAGGAAATTGCAAAAGTTTAGGAGAGAATTAATTTCTTAGTATCTAATCTCATTATTTAAAATGTCCCTGTGTCAATCCAGTAATAAATAAATGTGAATTAATTGAGTAAAAATAAGTTAATTATGTATTATTAGATTTTATTATAATTAAATAATATAATTTTAGATTCTTGTCAACTTAGCACTGTGTTTATTATAAACACACTGAACTAATTTCCAGACCCACTTGAAGCTGTGCAGCAACCTTAAAAACTGTAGCAAAGGTGTTCACTTGGAAGTGCTTACTATGCTGACTGGTAACCAACATTGATGAGAATTTTAGTTTAAAAGCAGCGGTAATTAATTAACTTAGATGTTTGCAACTTTTTTGCTTTTTTTTCTTAAGTGTACTTCAGTGGAGCAATACAAAGGAATCATCATTAAAAGACTAAACAGTGAAAACTTCCCCATCTATCATGTCTTAACTTGATTATTTTTTATGCAAAAATGAGTCAAAGTAAATTATACAAATTTTGGAATTCAGAAGGTCAAAAGCTCTTGTTCATAAATTCCTTTCTCCATAACCCTTTGATATATGCTCTATATTGCTGTGCACTCTGGTGTATTTATGGTATTTATATATTCATATTCAATCCATATTCAGTATATTTACAGTTCACATTTAGAACTTTGTCAATTAAATCATGCAAGCATCAGACTTAATCAAAAGGTTAAATTATGCAAAATATCTGTCTACTATTTTACTACTACTACTACAATTACAATTCTCACAAAGTACCATCTCAAGTAAGAGAGAAGAGACAATTAACCATGAAGAACCTGGCTAGGTTGACAGGATAACTCCATAAAGACCTTCTGAAGGACATTTAATTTTTCTTGCTTGCATAAAGACTACAGATGTATCTAAATGGACAGGTGATTCAGATTTGGGCCTGGTTTAGACATCTTCTGTAGTCACACTGAGTAAAGGGTATCACATAAGCCATGAGTTAAACCTGATCATCTGAGAGTTTCCACCTAGTTCCACCAATTCATAGTCACCCATCGTTCCAGTGTAGGAAATTACAAATACAGCATGAGTACTTTGGTTCTCTACTAGTACTCTAGTACTTTGATTTGCCTCAGGAGTGCACTTCTGAGGCAAATCTTGCAGTCATTCCCACTATCCATGTGTTTGTACACCTTGTGGGGTAGTCTTGGGTGGCTGAACAGGATTGTTTCCTGTAGTAAAAAGTAGTGCCAGCTACTAGCTAGCAGTCAGATCAGGAAACCATTCTGGAGCCAGTTAGAATAAACTCCCTGGAAAAACATATGCTGTCCTCATCAGGTCCTCATCACTACCTGTTTCACCACAATTATCTTAATTTCACTTAAATATTTACTGATATTGATATGATTATGCTAGTGCAGTTTCTGTTCTAAGGTTGGATAAATTATGCCTATGTAAATTACTGTGTTTCTGATACCAATGAAGTTGCCTAAAAATTTAGAGAAAAATGTAATTTCCATTCTTCGTGATTTTCATTATGGTTTTCCAGATAATGGGTTTGCATAATGTGTCAGTACAATATTACTGTCAGAGCTTGTGCCATTTTAAATTCTTATGACTACTCCAAATTGAAGGGGATACAGAAGATCCTTTTCATTGTGCTAGAGAGAGGAACTGAGGCTCTGTGATGTGGAGATCAAAGTTCTCTAGGCAAACAAAGGCCCAGAATACCAATAAATAAGGGAGTAAATTCTAACTGAAAACTTTACAGTTGGAATGATATCTGAATATCAGACAACCTCTCCCTCTTTTCTAAAGTTTGGCAACAAGTTATTGTCCACTAGCTGTTGCAACCACATAACAGAAAGAAAATTAAGTAAATTAAGTAAGATTACATGCCAGTTGTCCTACTCCTGTCTTCCCTACTCCTGGAAAACAGTTCTTCCCCAATTTTTATGTGATTCAATGGAACTGTATAGATCCACTTCTTCCATATTGATTCACATGTCATTAATGTATGAACTTTTTTCATGTGCTTTCAGCTTCGTTTCAACTAATTTTTTTTCCTCTTCTCAAACTACTTTTCTCAGTAGGAATTTTGTGCATAATGTGCCAGTACAAAGCAAGGGATCATAACAGGCTAATGCTGTTATTAACCTTGAAGCACTGTAGGCCAATTAAAACATTTTAAATTTTATGATCAGACATCTAATCTGTAGCTTGAGAATAGATGGTCAGTACTGGTTTTGTGGCTGCAAGTTTGAGGTAAATTCTATGCAATGTCAATAAAATCTCAAAAACCTTTCTGCGTTTACCCTATTGCAAGGTGAATGTGAAAACTATTGTGCCTAATTCTTGCTGACAAATACTTTCACATGTATTGGCAAACAGTCAGCTACAGTTGAATAGAACAAAGCAGCTGCTTGCAAAGCTCAGCTAAGAGCCAATAACTTTTAGTCTTCTTTCTCCTCTGCTGCTCACTAAAGGATTGTGTCAAAAAGCCAGACACATATTTCAGATACCCAAAAGAGATGTTCTTGCCTTACCACTCCTTTGTCTGTATATGCTCATGGAAGAGCATTAGTTACTCCCCAGACACAGACGGATTATGTCATCTGTTCACTGAAGAGTTGGGGAACTCCTAGTGGGATCCTGCTCTGAAACTTTTATACTTTTTATGTTCATAGCATACTTGTTTTGGGGCCTTTGACTTTTCTTCTGACAGTCAGGCATTGTCCTTTCATCCTGACTATCTCTGGTGCCAAAAAACCTCTTAACAGAGCTGTAATACACTAAATACAGTAAGTGCATCCCTTGCATAGGCTCCCTATCACTTCTCTGAGAAAAATCTAATTGTGTGTACTCATGTAATGAGCTAGTTTTAGAATTGGTCCTTAGTGATTTTGTGAAAGATGGCCAGCAAGCAGAAACCATCCTTAAACCTTCATAAAACAATGAGAAACAAAGACTTCCTTTAACTGCAGGTGAAGTGTGACTCACTGCTTAAGATGCGAGTCTATTATGTTTATTGCTTTGTAAGCATGGACTAAAAATAAATCAAAATTATCTTAATTTTTGAAAATTGCAGTGATTATGTCTAAAGACTCTCAGAATTGGATTGGTGTTCTTTTTTCAGAAGAAAAGGGAAAGCTTTCTTTGGCATAGATTCCTATATATTAAAGAAATGGGATTGAAAAAAGTATCATGAAACTTCTTTTGGTATAAGTCGTTTCTCTAAAAATTGGCTCTTGATTGTGCAATTTAGGATGTATCTCCTTGTAACTTTGGTGAGAAATTCAGGTAGCAGATTCTAACCAAGAAATCATAGCTAGGGTGTTTTTTTCCCAACAATGCTACCTATTCAGGTGGTGCTTATATTGGGATTGAAGTTACCTTATCTGTAGAGCTGGACTTGTTTACTTCATAGAAATTATTAAAGGACATAATTTTTTATTGTTTCATGAAGGCTCAAAGCCTGGATCTCAAACATAAGATCTCTTAAAGTTCTTCTCATACAGAGAAAACTTCAAATTCTGTACAACTGTTTTTGTTTTCTGTTGGAAATAAAATAAGCTAAATACCTCGATCTTTTAGTAGAATGCTGACAAAATTACAACCATGTACTAAATGTTTTAACTTTGAAATGATTGTCATATATTAAAAACAAATTAAACACTTGATAGTCACTCTTGGTGTTCTCTGCAAAGCAGGTCTCAAAAGGAGAGACCAAAATCTTGAATGTCATCTTTTTTGCAAGCCACTCATCAACCTTTTCCTGCTTTCAGAAATTCATCCTGAAGAACTGTCTCTTATCTTTTTTTCAAAAGGCCTCAAGTTGTGCTCAGCCGATATGTCTGAATTCCAGTAATGTATCTTTATTCAGGTGCTGTCTTATCTCTCCATAGTCAGTTGTGCTCTGTTTACCAACAAATGATAAGCATTGTACCAGCAGATAAGTTCTAGGTATTCTTTAGATATAAGGGCAATAGCAAGTTTGTCATGCAGGACTTGATTTCACTTAAACACAGACATACAGAGTTCATTTCCTGACTTGAAATAGAAAAAACTGAATAAATATCCATTTCAATTTGACCTTCTATTTTAAATTTGACAGTTAATAGTTTTAGATTTCAGCGCATAGGAAGTCCACATGGATTAAAATAGGAAGGGGGGAGCAGGTAAGAAAAGTCCTTTTAAGAATAAGAAAGATTGCAAAATTTAAAAAAACAAACAAAAATCCAAAGCACACAATCAAGTAAAATTTCCTTAAAAGAATTTAGAACACTGGTTTCATAAGAATTATTCTAATGTTTCCCAATTTCCTTAATTATACTTTTTCTTTCCCATCCCAGATATCTTATTGCCCTTTCAGTAATAGCTTAAGATTCAGTGATCCATTTCAATCACTTTTCTTCTGTATGACATTTATTTCTGAAAGGTATGTAACTCTTCAAATGGGTGAATTTTAAAAGTTTCCAGAAAGTTAGCAAAAACAAGTGAGGATATAATTTTCTCCTTCATCCTTTTTTTTCAAGGTCAGTATTAAGCTTTGCTCAGGTTTTCATCTAAATGAAAATAGTGGCTTGAAATTCCTCATAGTCTTCAATGAAATCTCTATGATCAGTTAGTTAGAATCCACCTATCTCCTGTAGTTTCTCTAAACATTAAAGCTGGATTAGTAAACAGAAACAAAGTCACAGGAATGTTTACAGCTGTTAATAAACAAGGAATATAGAGCAACTTTTTGATTTATAATATTTTTGTTAGTAATGTTTTGAGGTAATGTCTTTTAACTGGTCTGATGGTCTGGAAAACAGGAGTAAGAATGAGAATGGCATAAGAACAAAATCACATTGTTTCTGTGTTTAGATGTGGACATACAATTATGCCCCAGTCAGTTTAGATCACTGCAAATTGCTGCCCCAAATCCTTTTGAGTATTCACTGAACAAAGCATAAATTTTCTAATAGGCTAATTCATAATTTCTTTAAAGCAGTCATGTGCTTTGCCTTTGTGACCAAACTAATTTGTCACACTGGCTTTTTTCAATTGTTTGTTAGCAATGCGTCGATACGGGATCTTATACTTCTTGTTTCTTTCTGTGTAACTCAAGAAACTGGTACCAGGCATTTCCCAGTATCTGTATGTGGACGCCAGACAGGGTGCTGGGTGCGCAGCCGGCAGGGGTCAGCGTGAGACCGCGCTGGCTCCTCTGCAGCTCTGCAGTTCCTTTGAAGTATCTCTGGAATTCAGTCTCCTTTGACTGCACAAAACACATACAACTCACCCTCTTGTAAAACCCTGGAAACAATTTTCCACCTTTTTTTTTTTTTTTTCTCCTATACAAAAATAGATAACCTATGAAGAATACTCAAACTTCACTTTGAGAAAACCCTGCAGTAAACTTCTCCTAATTCAGACTGGTAAGTCCATCAAAGTTGAGAAGTTTATTTCCAGTTTCCAAGTTCACCTTTCTTCACAAGCCTTAAAGAAACTCATGAATCATAGAACTAGCCTAAAATCCTTTACATAAACTCTCACTATTACACCAGTGGAATATTAAAGCACGATAAGAAATATAATCACAAATACATCAAACAGTTACAGAATAAAAGAAAGCTATTAATCCAAACTCAATTCCAGTATATTAAAAACAAAGGATCTAAAAAAAAGGCTTTTCATTGCTTTATACAAAATGGTTCTAAAGACGGCACTGTAAAGAAGTGCCTCATCAAGACAAGGCTGTAATCAGAATATTAACTTCTTCAAAGAGGGATTGGACTAGAAAATGCAGTGATAAAGTCCAAATAGAATGCTTTAAAGGTAATTGCTGTCTTCTCACATATACATAGAAAGGTCAAGTGTAACTAGAGAGAGCAGATTTGATTTCCTATATCCTATGTTAGCTAAATAAGCAGGTTTGCTGAAGACACTGAGGAAAGGACTCTAAATCTCAGCACTGAAACCCACCAAGCAGATTTGAAAAGCAAGTGTTTTTCACTGAAAGAAATGTAGCAGAGACAGAAGTAAGTCCACTGCCCTCTTGAAATGTGCTGCTGTGTTTATCCTCCATTCTGAAACTTACTTGAAGAAAAACGGAATTCGCCTTTAAAAATTAAAGCAAATGGTTTTTCTTTTTTTTGCATGGGTTTTTCTAACCAAAACCAAAGCTTATCTATGAGAGGAAAAAAAAAAAACAAACCAACAAAACCACTGAAAAGGTAGATAAATATGATCAAAATAAATTATACTGATGACAAGAACAAATATTTAGTGTTGGTGTTTTAACTTTCTGAGCTTTTTAACTTGTACATATTCCTAGAGTTAAATCCTGAAGGCACACAGAACAATATCCTTGAGGCATCTACTAGCCCACCATTTTTTATATCTCAAGCCTTATGATTTTCTGATTATTCTTTTCATTATTTTTCTAAGGAAATTTCCATGTTGTGTTCTTTACACTTAAGGCATGGATTTTTCTTTGTTTAGACCGTTAGACATCCATTTAGATTGTTGAAAGAGGATGAGAGAATAGGAGAAAGTAAAAGGAGAATAATTTTTTTTTTAAAGTTATGTCATATCGAAGAAATTTGTACAACCTAAGAATATACATAAACATTTTTTGATTAAATAATCCCTCTTTCCCCTTTGAAATGATATAGATTTATGGGAACACAATTTGTGAGCAGGTCTGCTTATTTTTAGCTTTTTTTAAAATTATTTCTTGTTTTGTGTTTTCAGTGTTATAAAATGAAGGAAATCATTTCAATTCTGGAAAATCCATTATAAAAAAAGTCGACTTCCATTACTAAGTGATTTCTAATTGAAATTGTGACAGAAAATTTTTTAAATTCCAGAGGAAGTGCTTCAGGATCATTTACGAGGCACAAATGAATAAATAAATATAATTCTTTTGAATTCCTTCAGTGAAAGGCAATTACAGGTAAAGATTAGCAACCTTCTTTCGACAGAATCCCTGAAGAAGCTTATACAGTTTTAGCACATGGCAATATTATTTTTCTCATATGTGATGATAAGGAATGACAGAAATACTTCAACAGACCAAAGTGTGTTGAGTGGAAGAGTATATTTATATGCCTCAGGAGACAGAGATTTATAATGCTATTTAATCATTCTAATTTTGATGGTTTCAAAATACTGCCAGACCAGATGTGAGAGGGAATTTGGATGGTTGTGGGTTGCTTCTGTTGTTGTTTCCATTTCTCCTTTTTATGGGCTAATGCCAACATGGAAGCTCTAAATTAGGAAGCTTTAATAAGAATGTATATGACAGTACTTTGGTTAGCCAATCATACCAGTAAATATCACAAGTAAGAGAGAGCAGGATTATGTCACAGCTGGAGATATAATTACTGTGTAAATTACTCTTTAATAGCTTCTGTGCTATGTATTAGGGAACATGTCTCTTAGTTTTACCAATTAACCTACTGAAAATACCTCCCAATAAATTCAGCTGTGTAACTGAAGAGGCAAAATATTGCTCAGGTTATTTTTACATTGTTCTATCCAAACACAATTTTTTCATTAATTAAGTTGTATAAATTTCTAGTTGAATAAAAAATTGAATCTTGTATGAGTATAAAATTTTCTGACACACAAAATTAGAACATATTGTATTCTCTTGACCTTCTATCTTTCAAAACTTTTCAGCGTGAAAAGAAAAGTATATGTACCCCAAAACTCTCCTGGCTAACAGCAGTAGAGTCACCTTATTTTATGTTTAGGTCAGATTCGGTAAGCATTAGTGTCTTTAAAGTGTTGGGCTGAATTTCAAGACAGATGAAACCAAATGTCAGTCCTAGTAAAGCATTAAATGTATCACCTTTTTTTTTGGTTTGTTTTGGTTTTTTTTTTGTTTTTGTTTTCTTTTTGTTTTTTATTTTTTAATTTGGCAAAAAAATTAAACAGTGTCCTTCTGTCCTTTCCTGGTTTCTATTTTTTTCCCTACTGTCTTTGATGAAATCATTGTTTTAGTCTCTGTTGAAGCCTAATCCTGTAAGCCATTCAGTCTATTCATGATCCAGTAAATGTCCTCGAGCAATTGTTTAACTTAATTTAAATCATTATGAGCTTAAAAGTTAGATACTTGTATATATGTTTTCCTGGTCTAATACTTAGTCCTTCAAAGGATCAACAAGATTTTGGTGCTACTAAGCAGCTCTTAGCCAGGGGTGGGACTTATCTTTAAAGAAGACATCTAAAATATATTCCTTTAAATTTGATGTTAAGCTGGGTATTTCCTCCTCTGAGCATAAAGCTGGCTGAAGAGGACTAACTTGCACATCTCAAGACAGTTCATATCCCCACACATACATGCCTAATGCAATTGGGGGTGCATAAAGGTACTCTAGCTGGCCTCCAGATGCTACTCCAGGACCACATATGGCTTCCACAGATCCTCAGTTATATATTTATCAACTTTGGGGTCATCCTGATAATTTCTAAATAACAATTTAGAACAACTGTGAAAAATTGAACTGTGCTTTGGCCTCTCATGAAGAAAGTTCTCTGGCTGCATTGCACAGAAGACTTCTAGCTTAAGAAGTCAACTAGTACTTTTTATATGCCTCTTTTGGATTACATTTTGAAATAGGTTTAGTTACCTGAGATGGGAAGATCCAAGTGTTCCATTTTTTATTGCTTATAGGAGAAGAACGGATGTTTTTTTATGTAACCAGCTATCTTACAGGCATCTCTTTGGGCATTGAGATGCTTAGACATGTATATCTAGTGTTATCTCAGATGTTCTAGAGAATTTTAGCCGACCTCTACCTGCCTCTCCAGAGATACGGCCATCCACAGATCCTAGGTCATATGCGCTAGTCACTCACAGATGTCTCAGATCCCATCCTAAGTAATATCAAATGACAGTGAATGTGGTACTGCATTAGCGCATTCCCATCCTAAAGGCAGGTGAGCAGTTTACCACAGTGCCAAAAAAAGAAATAGAAATAACCTTTTTTGTTTCTTTCTAGAACCAATGATTTCTTTAAGGAGTTTATGAGTGGAATATTAATTATAATTAATATTGGGGGGTTTTTGTTGGTATTTTTTTTTTAGGAAATGCATATCACTTTTAAACAATGCTAGGAGTGGATGCAATGCTGAAATCAATTATTCACTTATTGAAGCTGTTGTCTGGAGCATTCAGTTGCAGACTGACACCAAAAGTAGACTGTTACTTTAGCAGTCAGTGGTAAAATCTGATCATCACAATACAGAATAGTCACAGTAGAGATAGTCATTGGTAGGGATAAGGGCATTATGTTTTTTTCATTTCTTCCCTCATTTTTTCAGTTTCAGGACATATTGAATGTTCTGTCAAAAAAGACATGTCTTGGCTTATAAAATGTCAAGATTTTTGTATTTTTTTCTGAAAACGTTAATTTCGTTACAAGGATGTGCAGTGCAATATCAGACCAAGTAATGTTTTCTAAACTCTATTAATACTTCTTTCTATGCAGAACTTACCCAGGAGACAGTCTCTTGAAGAGCTGAAAAAATTATAAAATTATATACAGTGTTAAGATTAACATGGTAATTAACATTGCTCTTCTATTTTAATAAATCTGCTTAGAAATACTAAATACTTTAAAAGTATACTGTAATAGTACAAAAATTGGGTGGGGTGAGTTTTTTTTGTTTGTTCTGCTTCCCTCCCTCTGCCTCAATGTTTGCAATTGAAGTGAAAAGAATTTCAGATTTGTGGGAAAAACCAGCCAACTTTATTTTGGGAAAGGTAATTTACAACAGTTTTAAATTTCCTGAAAGCTCTTGTTTAGTCCTTGCAAAAAAAATTCCCTTTGTTAAAGGCTTACATTACAGAAGGAGGTTAATTGATGTAATTGCTGTGCAAGGATCCCCTGATAGGTAGAATCGTATAGATAGACAGGTAAATAAGCAGATACAGAAAAAAAGAGTTTGCAGGCATACATATGAATGATACATTTATATAGATATACTGTTTTACACATATATATGAAGAGAGAATGTCAAAAGGATGGAACCACGTTCTTCTCTGTGGTAAATGATGAGCAGAAACTGAAGCACAGGAAGTCCCACCTGAACATGAGGAAGAACTTTATTGTGTGGTAAACCATGCAGAACTTTACTTTACTGGAACATATTGTCCAGAGAGGGTGTGGAGTCTCCCTCACTGGAGATATTCAAGAACCATCTGGAAACAGTCCAGTGCCCTGTGCTCTGGGATGATGCTGATTGAGCAGGGAGGTTGGGCCAAATGATCCACTGCTGTTCCTTCTAACCTGATCCATTCTGTGATTCTGTGATATATATATTTATACAGAGAGATGATCTCCAAATATAGTTATTTATACAAAAAACACACAGTTCCTCTTGTGCTAGCTTATGCTGCTAGTGGATTTCAAACATGTAAGCAAGACAACAAAAAATCTTTAGTGTAATTAATGAGATTAGTGAAATTATCATTATTAATTATTAATTAAGCAATGTCATGGAGAAAGAATTTAAATAAATTATCACCACGTGTCTGTAGTATCTGTGAAGATCAGCTTGGCTCAGTAGGAGAGCACCTTATTTCAATACACTGATCTGAGTATATTCTGCTCTGAGAGAATTCTTTCTTACAGAAAAAATAGTCATTTGCTTTATGATCAGCTTAGGTTTATAAGATAATATTTTTTCCTCCTTCTCCTTGTACTAATTCAACATCAAACCTAAGTTGCAAAGTCAGTTTTATGAACTGTCATCATATTTCATGATTATGCCTTTTGCTGTTCTTTCTAACTGTAAATGGTTTTACTCATAATCACAATTAACACAAGTGTTAACTATAAACACTCCTGAAACAGCTACATATTCATGTAACAGTTTAGGTTTAAAGAATGGACAAAACCATAATTTATAACTGCATTTGAAAACTGTGATTATGTATTAAGACTCATACGCCACCAAAACTAAAACAGGCTGATCTTATTAACCTGAAGTGATGTACATGATTATATTAGCATGTTTTAATGTACATTCATTCATGCTACGAAAAAACCCACAAAAATCCTAAATAAAAGATTTTTTTCCTATAAAACACGTTCTCAAATATGATTACACGTTTCACATTACTCAACCTTTTAGCAATATTATCAAAAACCTCTATCTGTAGCATGAAAAGCAGTAAGATGTTAATATACTTGTCCTTGCTTAAACCAAATATGGTGGGTTTTCTATAATAATTAGACTTCATGTTACTGCCAGAGGGAGAGTAGAAGACCCAGCAAATTTTGCCCTACCTTTCTGCACATCTAACTTTATGTTTTCTTGAGCAAGCTTTGATTCAGTCTCCTGAAACTTTATTATAGGATTTTGCTGTATTCAGTCACTCATATATTAATATATTTCTTTCAAGCCAGCATTTCTTAGCTTCCTGGAATATTCACAGTCTTTCTTAGGTGACTAGGAATTTCTTGTGACTTTGAAGTTTTCAGAAATATTAATAAACTTATGCTTAGGTCAGAGAAATAAATAAATTAAAACCAAATGGATGACTACGGTAGAGGTAAGATTTCATTGCAAACATTTTCAAATATTTTCAATTGTTTAAGGCTTGTTTGTTTGTTTCTCATAGAAAAGTGATCAAAATTTTTTTGTTGTTGTTGTTCAGATTTAACAAATTATAGATATAAATCACTTTTTAATAGAGTGGAGAAACTTTAATACTCATAAATCAACTTCTGAAGATAATTGTATGCCATTTCCTTCCAAAAAACACCATCAGAATTTCTCTATCTCACAAAAGATAAGGTCAGCCCAGACTTGACTTTGCAGAGACTTAAATCATTAGTTTGCTTTGTCTTCAACGAAGGACAGGATAATATTTCTGGAATCACATGAATTGTTTGGATTACTAAATTCCTGCATCATATATCTGATTTGTTTTTTCTTGAGACAACAGTCACCAGCTTCAGAGTAATTTATATTTATTTGAACATCTTCAGTTAAGCTCTTAGTGTTCACTACCAGCAAATGTGAGCTTTAGTAATGGAACACACTCAGATCATTGCATCCCTTTTTTGCCTTCCCTGGCAGTAAAAATGGCTCTAGGTAGTAAATGCATATTTTTATTTTGTAAAATAACAGGTAATGCAAATATGAATGAGAAACCTTATTTTGTAGTTTGTTGCATCGCAGAACACTTAAAAAATTACATCAGATTTGTCGGGTTTGTTTTCCCCAAAGGGTTTCCTGCAACAGAATTGTAACTTTGTCCTTGCCAAGAAAAGTCAAACAGAATATTAAAAAGGCAGCAGAGCATACACCTGAACAACTGCAAATGAGAGAGACAAAATGGAAACTCACCATGCAAGTGATAAAGATTTAGCAGCCTTCCTAGACTTAAAGAAGACTATGAGGTAGGTAAAAGTCAACACACACTCCCCTTCCCAACTCACCTCCCTGAGGGAAGAAATCAACCCCAACAACCCATCATAGTAAGTGAACTCAGAGGTAACTATTGGAAAAGTAGTAATCTTTTTCAACATTCATCTACAAAGTCTTTTGAAGTAAAGATGCTTTACGAGTCTTGATATATCCCTCTGCTAATACTTACAGAGGATGAGTTCCGGTCCAGCACAAATGTTTCTGTACATAGGTAAACAGAGATATAATTATAGATATTCAACATGTATAATTTTTTTCATAAAATATATTTCCAAAACTAATCCACATTTCTGTGACTTTCTTCTTAAATTATGGAAGGAATTGAGGGCAATAGTGAGATCAATTTGAGCTGTGCTCCTGCATAATTTAAATCCTAGTCCCCAAGTGCAATAATTACACAGTTTGCAAATAACTTTGCATTGGTATGTGAAATGAGACATTGTTAAAGTCAAATAATTTCCTTTAACATTCTACAAATTGATTGCATGTAACATTTTCTTGAGATTTTTCCTTTTCCAAATTGTTGTACTGCAATCCAAATAAGGTCTTCTTTCCCCAAAGATAAAATTATCACTTTCCACATGTCTGATACAGTAGTTTCCCCATTCATCCATTTGCTTTTTTTCACTTTCTATTAACATCTCATGGTTTTATTTCTAAGGCTAATAAACCTGCATAGAAGCAGGAATCTAGATCTAGAGAATTATTTGAGCACTTAAGTGAAAATTAAATGCCAAAAGAGAAGTTAGTGTCAGTGTTGCAATCATAATATTTTAAGGATATCAGTTTACAGATATGTATTTTTTTTTCAGAAGGTCTTGGGTGCACAAAAAAAATTATAGGAACTCTTTTCATTTGAAAGTATTTTTTTTTTCAGGAGTTAAAAGTTATATAAGCATGCATAAAATACTCTAAGGACAGGAAAAAAATTCTCATATTTATATTAGACATAAATGCTCCAAACACATTCAAGTGTCTCAGGAGAACTCAGCTGTTATCAAGATCAAAAAGGTCATGAAGTTTGTTCTGGCTGCTAGTGGCACATGGGTCACACTAAGGAATCTGTAGTGATTCAACAGGTACAGTCTGAGGCACAGTAACAGCAAGGTAAGGCTGCAAGGTGGCCAAAGGTTTTATTTCCAAACACAACAGCTTTGCCCAAAGTCACTTCATATTCTACAAACTGTATTTTTAAGTCAAGAATGCTCCATTTCACCAATGTACAATTCAGTATTAGCTTTGAATTGGAAACAGGAAATAATCATGAGAACAGAAGCCAAGCATCATTCTATCATATACTTCCAGTGAATATGTGATTTATTGCATATAGCTGGAAGAATGAAAGCAATTAACCAAATCAACTATGCACATCATTCAAATATGCTTAAAAATTTAATTCATGCAGGTAAATAAGATAGATTATCTATGACTGATGCATATACAGATTTAAAAAACAACACATAATTTTGCAATTGCTGCAATTTTCTGCTCAAATGACTGCATGCATGTATGGTTTAATTCCTATCCCTTGGAGTTTTATAAATGCCTTTAAAAACTCTTTTAAAACAATATGTTACCTTTGGGAAATGTTTAAGGCTTAATAATACACTATTCAGAAAAATGCATGCTGCTATTTTAGGTCTCTCAATCCCCTCCTTGTTGTTATAGTCTCACATTTCCTTGCATAGCATGTGTACTTTAGCCATTAAAACAGATAAATATGGAAAAGATCAGTTTAGCCTTTCATATTTTTGACTTTACTCATGCAAAATGAGAACAATATTGTTCTGTCATAGTAGAAATTTTGTGCAATGATAGGAACAGAGAATACAAAACCACAGTACTTATTTTTAAATCTGAGTAGAACACTAAATTGCTCAGACTACAGTTGTGTAAACAGAAAAATTCCAAAGCATTTATAGTAATGACACAATATAAATGTGAGAAAGAATAAATTTGAACCTTGAAAGAATCTCCTTTCAAAACACAATCAGTAGAAACCACTTTTATCCTCTTAGCCTGAGTCTTACTCCATCCAACCATAATTTCTATTCAAATGGCTATGTTGATTTAAATTTTCTCTTTTAA
This sequence comes from Tychaedon coryphoeus, assembly GCA_013398595.1. Lineage (NCBI taxonomy): Eukaryota > Metazoa > Chordata > Aves > Passeriformes > Muscicapidae > Tychaedon > Tychaedon coryphoeus. The sequence continues at coordinate 332,211 of WBND01000341.1, forward strand.
ACAAATCTGTAAATTGCCTAATAGGAATTAAGATTATAGAAAGCCTCACTATTTCAAGATTAGGCTAAGGTTAAAGAAAGAAAAAAAATCTACCTTAATAAGGAAAATTGCAAGATTTCCTTGTGTCTCACCATGAGCAGCTTACACAAACAAACGTTTTGTTTTCTAAGAGTTTTCTTAGTTTTATCTTTAAAAAACAACTTTCTTTTCAGTACCATGCAGACATATAGTACATCATACCTATCTGTCTTGGTGTCAGCTGATAATACTAAATAATTAACACATTTTCCTTTCTTCCTTTCTACTTATAACACCTTCCTTATTATCTCAGCTAATCTTTCCTTTGGTGTTCATCTGTGAGTCTGTAGTAGCAGGTTCCTCTTGAACTTTACGAAGCCTTCTGTGGGCAGCTGCCATGAGATGAACAGGCACACATTTCAAGAGAATCTATGTAGCTTTCAGTGCATGATTAGTCTTTTAAACCCCATTGTAATTCTGGCAATTAGCATATTATTTAACTTTCTGGAAGCATAAAATTAATTTTTACAATTATTATGGTAATTTATTAATATTACGGTTGTATGTCATATGGTAGAATGCTAGAATATTGTGTTATTATAGACATAATGTTTTCCTTAGAAATCTGATTAACTGCATCATCTAACAGTAAAAACAAAAATGAATGAAAAAACAAAACAAAACAAAACAAAACAAAACAAAACAAAACCTAAATTAATTGGTATTTCCCAACCCTGTTCTGCAACACTCTGTACATGCACAACTGTTTTTCAATACCAATAAAGCCATAAATTAATCTCAAACCTTATGCTGTGTATATCATATTTCCACTCCGGATTATATACAACGAAAACACAAGTTATTTTAGTAACAATGACATGATCTTCTCTGTTTAATTTAATGCCATCATAAAGATTCAATCCTATTGAAATAATATGGTGTTTTTCTGACATTCAATTCCAGCAAATTCATAGATCAGAGACATATGGTGGACCAGTCTTCTTTGTGGAAAGGTCAGCCTAACAAAAAGACCAAAGAAAAATACAAAAGCTATGAACCATGAAGCTGCCAAAATATTACATGTGCAGCATCTCACAAAACTAACTAGATGTTTAAAGCTAGGCATAACCTTCCACTGAAGTGATAATAATTTAAGCTGAACATTTTTTAAACAATGAAGCAACATGCATATTTTATATACATCAGTGCCTTCATTTAGACTTTCTCTTTTGGATAAATTTCCTGAAATGTAGGCACTCTGACTGCAAAATTTACCAAGCCACAGCTGACAGTAATGTTGTTAATTGTTGTTAAGCAACAGAGAGTAAAATGCCATTATCTTCCGAGGAGCTAGTGTGAGAATCTGAATGATATCCTACACCTTTCTCTGCCTAGACTTGGCTGTTTATGCTATGTGAACATATCTTAGCAACAGTTTATACTCAGCAGAATTTATAATTACTAAAACTGAGAAGAGCAATGAAGCATGCATCTTAATTGTGGAGAAATGTAACCCTTGAGAAAAATCATACGTGAGAAAATGTAAGACAAATGGATTAATTTTAAAATGGGTAGTCGCATGTTTTGGTCACACTCAGGAGACAGTAAACTTGCAAAACACAGAAATGAAAATTTTCATGAGGATAAAATCAAAACAATTAGTGAATAATAAGTGTCAGTGAATATGTCAAAATACAGGATAAAGGAGTCTAAAAATGAAATACAGCCTATATAAATAAGAGAATGCAAAGAAAGCAGGCGACTGAAATGAGTTCTAATTCTGCCTGTTTGGCACTAATTTTTCCATTAATTAATTCATTTGTTCATTCATTTCATCTGCTTTTCATCTTATTTTCAATATTTAAAATTGAAGTCTAATAATTTATTTCACTATTTCGCAGAGTACCCTGGTGATTAATAAATTATCACCCTTAGAATTGTATGACATTTACAGCCTAGAAATATTGCACACTACGCTGATTGTTGATTGTGGCATTTGCAGAGATGTCATAGAAGACTTTTGGAACTTCTGATTAATATTTATGTTGTGCATATACTTAGAACAGAGATAAGCTGCGCAAGAAACCTGGCCATAATGACTTCTTAGCTTTGTAGATCAAAGACAAGAAGTAGATGAGGGTGCAAAAGTAAATATCTAATGCATATCTCTTTCTGCAACAGGAATCTAAAATAAAATTTGGATTCTTAAGTTCATGTACAGAAGATCACGGTTGTAAGGCTGCTCATTTAACATATAGCTACCTCTGAGAAAAGGGCAACTGCTTTAAGGATATCTTCTTTTATGTTAAGTTGCAGAATTTAATTTACAGAGGACTGACTTAGTTTGAGGAAGCTCCCATTGACATGAACACACTATACAAGAAAACTTTGAAAACTGAAAACATTGCTTGTTCACTCAGCCTGTTAGGCAGGATGTGATTTAAATACTGAACAAAATTAAAAGCTCAGTGTCCAAGTTTAGGACAAATTTGGGGAGAGACTTCCAAAGGAGTT
>WBND01000341.1:335794-350768 GCA_013398595.1 Tychaedon coryphoeus
AAATATTCTCAGTAGGTTAACAAGCAGCCTTTTTGGTGCTCTTTGCAGCTAAAAGCAGATTTACCTTTTGGCTTGCTGAATGCACTTTAACAGTGCTCTATTTGCACTTCAAGAGTAACTCCAGAAGCCCCAAAGGAAAAAAGACAAAGAACTTTTCTAGCAGTTTTCAAAAGCAACAGCAAGAATTGAGCTATGTATGAGGCTTGGGATATTGTTAAAAGGGGTGAAAAGGGAAATTGTGGAAGAGGGCAGTAACTGGAGAGCAGAAGGTTAGAGGCTGGCTGCTCATTTGGGGGATTTGTATTGAGAAAGAGATCAGGCTTGTTTAGCTGGTTGACTGATTTCTTCTGGGAGATGTGATTTTCTGCCTGTACTGAGTAGAAGGAAAGGGAAAATCAGGAATAATTATTTTTGGCAGAGTTAGGTAATTCCCAGTCCCAGCCATCTTAATTTGGTCACCAGCTGTTACTGCTGAAAAGTATTTTGTGTTACACAGTATTAATTCTCCATTTGTGTTGGTCTTCCTGATTGCTATTGCTTTATCTGTTGCATTTTTTCTAAATTTCTTGGGATTTTTTTAGAAATCCTGATTTGCAAATTACTGCTGCAGTTCTAGAATATTTACAGCCATTAATTTATTGATATGTTTATTCATAGATATAACTCTTTCTGAATATATTTTTGGTCTGAAAAAATTGGTCTTTGTCAGTTCATGTATTAATGTGTTGCATGTTGGGCATATTGCCTTAAGTTCACCCTGCTGCTGAAAGCCAGTCTAATGTACCTGAATAGGGAAAATCAGTAAGAAAGGTTTAAAAATTTATGGTATCCCTATTTATACGGTCACACATCATCTGGGAAACTTGCAAGAAAACACAGAACCATAAAATATTCCAAATCTCCATTAAAAAATGAAATTGTGCACTTAAAACCTTTTATGCAACAAAAAATCTGCTAGCCCAGTGGCTAAAGTCATGTGATAAAATAGAAGAGAAATAAAGTCTTAGAGTCTACCAGGCCAGGGATAAACTATACTTTTTATTTATGTATTAAATACAAATCCAACTTTGGCCCTCAATTATCCATATTGTCCATGTACTGCTTGGTTTCTGACTGAACTTGGCACACATGTACTGTTATCTCCAATTGGGAAAATTATTTTGGAGGTGAGCGGTACAGAGCAACTGAGACAGTCTTGCCAGAAGTACTCTCAGATGTTTTTTTCAAAGATTCCTCAGTAAAATCTCCCTATGTACTTAAATACAGTATTTAGCCAGTTTAATAATGAGAAGATGCTTTGAATCTTTATGTCAAAATATCTGAAACCAGATTGATATCTAATGGCTAGAGGGGGGAACTCCAGTATCAGAAAATCATATAGTTTAGCCCTGAGGAGAAAAAAAGCCAAACACACAGCAATGCAGGGCATCTTCTGGAACACCTTATAGGTTGGTACAGAGCAGTCTGCTGATTCAAGGTTAAAATATGGGTATAACCAATTGTATCTGATTTTTGACATTACTGGTGAAGGATTGCAGTGCAAAATGAGCTTTTAGAGTACAGTCACTGGCACTTGTCTGTTTTTGCTTTGGCCTCAGTGCTTTCAGCCTGTAACTGTCCCCTAGAGATCAAGTGGCTATTGACAATATGTTGTAGTTGAAATCCTGAGAGTATCATATGAAGTGAAGGTTTAACACCATTTGGCTGCTCTCAAACCATTCCCCTTGCTCTTTTTGGTTTTTTTTTTTACAGCTGAGGCTTTCAAACCTTACAATTTTCAAACTTTATCTGGGAGCCAAACTAGAAGAAAACAGTCTGATATAAAACATAGCAAAAGGCCTCTACATGGATTGGAGACTGAGAAGAAAAAACTCCTACCATGAAAACTAGTCTTAGTGACAACCTTGGGAAACTGCCCTTTTGTTATAATCCTACATTCTCTCCTTTAGTTCTTCCTGTAGGTGTGAACTCAAGGCAAGGCAAGGCAAGGCAAGGCATATTTTCCAAAAGATGGTCAGCAAGATACCATGGCAGCTGATGGTGTTTAAAGTGAGAAAGTGAATGTGTAAAATACTTCCTAAATTCTAGGTGGATTTTATCATCCCTGACCTCTGAACTGGCAGAACAAATCAGACGTGTATCTTCCATTTCTTGTGAAGGATGCCTAAGGCAGATCTCCTTTCACCCATAATGTAAGATACAGAAGAACCAAACAGCAGTACAAGATCTTCATTCAGTCTCTTCTTAAGAAGTAGGGACGTGATATGGGGTTTAAAGAGACCAAGTGCTGGGTCCTGCACTTTGGCCATGACAACCCCATGCAGTATTATGGGCTGGGGGCAGAATAGCTGGACAATGGCAAGGAAGAAAAGAACCTGGGGGTACTGATTGACTGCAGGCTGAACATAAGCCAGCGTGTGCCCACATGGTCAAGAAGACCATTGGCAACCTGGCCTGTATCAGGAATGGTGTGGCCAGCAGGAGCAAGGAGGTCATTCTTCCCCTGTACTCAGCACTGATGAGGCCACATCTCGAGTACCATGTCCAGGTCTGGGTCCCTCAGTTTAGGAAAGATATTGAGATGTTGAAGTATGTCCAAAGAAGGGCAACAAGGCTGGTGAAGTGTCTGGAACACAGATTCTGTAAGAAGTTCCTGAGGGAGCTGGGGTTGTTTAGCCTGGAGAGAAGGAGTTTCAGGATTGCTCCCTACATTTGCCTGAAAGGAGTGTGTAGCCAGGCGGAGGTCAGTCTCTTCTCCCAGAAAACTAAGAGGAGACAGTCTCAAGCTGTGCAATTGGAGGTTTATGTTGGACATTACGAAGAAGTTCTTCACAGATTTGGCTTTGCAGTGGGAGGAGTCACTGTCTGTGGAGATGACTAAGAAAAGACTGGATGTGGCACTTAGTGCCATGGTGGTATTGGCAAGGTGGTGGTAGGTTGGACTTGATTATCTCAAAGGTCTATTTTAACCTAGCTGATTCTGTTATTCTTTGATTCTATAATATTCTCTCTTAATACTGCTTCCAGCTTCATTAATTCCTTCATAAAAAAAACCAAACCAAACCAAAACAAAAAGTTAAGAACACAAGGAATCAATGACAGATTTGGCTTTGAGTATCTGAGGGAGAAGAGTCCTTAGAAAACAGACTATCTCTGTTTCGAAAGAGAATGGACAAATAGGACCTACACAGTCACACAAAAATATTAGTCTATGGGTGGAGCAAAACAAAAAGATCCATGTATAGGGTTGCATGCAAATGCCTTTAGTTGTGGAGGCTTTCATGGTAATGACTTTGGTAGATGGGATCTGCCTCCCTCCACTTCAAAAGTACAGTTATCTATTTCTGTTTCCTCTAAGAATAAATTAAATAAATTATACTGGGAGTTCTGTCTCTCTCAATACATGCAATTTAAGCACATACTAAGTGCTTATGTTGTCAATCTAAATTACCTTTGCACAAGGTTTATTTAGGGAGGGGAGGAATCAAAGGAAGACAAGGGGACATATCTAGGGCATTTGGGGAGAAACAAGCACGAGGATAAGGAGGGATAAGGTAATAAAGGGGGACTGCTATCTATAAACAATTGGGTGGTGGGTAAAGTGGGATATGCCTACACCCAATCAGCACAAGCTGCTATATCCTCTTATTAAAATCCATTTCTAATTATTTTCCTGAATGGGAGGGGCTCTGTTTGGTGAAGGTGAGCCTGTGTGGGGGTTTCAGTGCCAGCAGCTGGAGTCCAGACCTGGGGGCAGAGCCATGTGTTAGTGGTGTCAGTGACTGGAGCAGGAGGGGTTGTGCAAGTAAGAGTGAGTGCTACAGAAGGGCGACCCAGGCTAGCCAGAAAGTAGATAAACTGACATGGGAGATAGGGAGGGGAAAGTGGGTCTCTGAAGGTGAGGCCATGAGAAGAGCTGGTTATCAGAGGGACCAGGGAGTGTTGGGCAGTTACTGGAGTGATTATGGGTCTGGGAGTTTCAAGGGACAAGGCTCGCTGCTGTGTGCTTGAAAGCTGAACCAACCAGCCTGTGCAATGTGAGCAGCAAGGCCAATGCTGGTTTAGAAGAATCATCTTAATTAAACAATAAATAGCAAAAACAGAAACTCCCTTGGGAGAAATAGTGATGCACAGAGGCCTGGCACTGTGGAGAAGTCAGGCCTGGGGTGGAACCATTGCCTGTGGTCTCAGCTGTGTGCCAGGATTAGGGCACGGTGGGTGGGCTGGAATTGGTTTCTGTGGTGGGAGAACAGTTAGACGGGACCTTGGAAGAGACCTGCAGTATTGTGAGACTATCATGCTCAGAATGGGCAAGTGTGACCTAAAATAGAGCTTTAAGAATAGAAATTGCTTACCCCTTCTAACACCCATAATGACTGAGAAATGTATTTAAAACATACAGGAAATTAGTTCAGCATATGAACAAAGAAATCCTTCTCTGTTCAAATGTTGTTAGTAAGTCTGACTATACTGCTAAAAATATTTTAAGCAACTTCTATCAACAAATTCCCAGCCTTTTTTCACATGTATCAGAGTGAGTTTGTATTTCACTTTGTCTTCCTCTGTGACAAGACCAATGCAGATTTAATATTCTCTTCTCCCTCTTTAATATTTGAATCTAAGTACTGGCATACATAAAGATAGCAGTTTGATTGCTTTTTGGATATTTTTCTACTGTCAAACACTGGGGGATTGCAATGCTGATTTGATTTTACAATCAAAGTCTCGGGATATGTTGAACAAATCAACTTCTAAAACACAGTGTACAGCTATAGTTTTGAATATGACATCAGGAAAGAAAAATGAAGAAAAAAGTTTAACTCAAAGTCTTGTTGCAGTAGTTGTTTATGCATAGTGATTCTAACTCCATTGCAACCGGTGTTATTTGCCAAACATCAACTTCTAGCTAAGACATAGTAATCATCAGACAAAAATTAATTTAAAAAAAACCCAAAACTGTTATGCAGAGGATGCACTGCGATTGCTGCAGTTTTAGTAAGCTAAAATCCTTTTCCCTACACAGTAGCTTAAACACAGTACAGTGGAACCACAGTGATACCAAAAACAGATTATGATTTTGAAACCTGTCACCATTCCACATATTTGGTAGAAAAAGAATAATGTTCTTCTATGTGAAATATGTGACTGACCTTCTATTTTCTTGGTTTTTTAAGAGCATTACAAAGCCTATTGCTATTTGTTTATGTTTTGTGAAAAAAAAAAAAGGTAAAGATCATTTGATAATCTCTTTCATATACTGCATTACTAGTAAGCACTAAGAGTAAAAGCGTCGCCCAAATGTTTTCAAGACAACAATAAGTACATGGTAGACCCGAGAAAACTTGTATTTATGAGATGACAGAAAAATTTATCAGAAATTATACTCTATATCCTTGACTTCTAGTTTCCAGTATGGATATGATAGTTCAATGCAAGTAGCATGGAAATAAGTGTCACTGAAACTAAACTAGAAACTGGATACCACTGTGCTTATTGGGGCATGCACTCACCATGGACAAGATTTCAAAGTATGCTGACTTACAAATGAGCTGTCCCAATGTAGTGCACTGGTCAAGCATGAAGAACAATCATTTAATCAGAGCATATACCTATCAGTTTGGGTGCAAGACAAATTATTCAAACATTCCTGTTAATTGACAGACAGTTTAATAATTTTAATTTGAAGTCTCCCTTGGTGGTAGATGAAATTAAGGATGAAATTAAAAAGTTATATTGAGTTGAATGATAAACCAGACTTTACCACCCATGAGTGGCCACAATGGGAATTTTCTAAAGGGATTATTAGGGGAAGGTTAATTAGCATTACACCTGGGAAATGGTAGCAGATGAGCTAAGGCAAACCTACACAAAAAATTGAAGCAATTAGAGAAAATGCTCTAACAAACCCCACCCCCCCCAAAAAAAACCCACAAAAGATAAATTCAGTAAGTAGATAACATGGATGAAACATCTTTTATACTACCATCCTATTACATTATTATATTAGGTATTTTTTACATAATTCAAGAAAATTTTGAGTTGGAGACTTTAGGGGGAAAAAAACGCACTTATGTATATATTTCCAAGTGGAAACCATGGAATTAAGCTATTGTGAAGTATCCAAGAGGGAGGCTCCACAACCAATCCTCAGAGTTATAATTATAAAAAATGAGCTTAATTTTTTCAGTAAGTCTTAATATGTAATTATCAGAGCTTCATAAAATAGATGCATTAGTCATCTGTTTAAAATTAGAATTATCAGCAGAGATATTAAAATTTAAGCATTGAAACTGTGCATTTAAAAGATATATGATTACATAAGAAAATAAGTCCTCATTTTCCTTTCATTTAAGAAAATAATGTATTTTTAGATGTAAAGTCTCATCCACTGAATAGGACCCAATCTTCCAGCAGATTGCTAAGATTAAAAGCAGTACAACATAAATGTGTTAATAAGATTACTCAGAAGGATATCACTGAACAGAGCATGGCAGATCACCTAATGAGTAACCAGAGCAGCTAGAATGTTACCCAATTCATTCTAGATGAAACATCCTTTTAAAATATTTAATAACAGGCTATCACAGCTCCTTTTTTCCTCCCTCTCCAGTTATGAAACTCAGGCTCCACACATATTTTGCAAAGAAGTTCAAGGACCAGATAAAGGTGCCTTGTCCTGAGTGAATACTACCTACTCCCCACTGTAAACTCTTCTGAACCTTGCCCATAGATGCAGGAGCAGTAAATGGCCTCCACTCTTTTAGCACAGACACAAATTGACTGAAGTACCAAACTCCCTCAAATAAATACATACAACAACATCTTCAAACAGGAACATCTGTTCCAAGCACTTTGGGAAAACAGCCAAGAGACAAAGGCATATCCAAGAGAATAAGGGCTGAAAGTAGTTTGTCAATGTCAATTTTTTAAGAAGCAGGGTCGTCCCTTTCTTGCTGATCTCTTCCTGAAGAATGGAATAATGTTATGATTTATAATTATTTCAAAATAAAGTAAGGAAAAAACCAAAACAGGAGTAAAACAAACAAACAAACAAACAAACCACTATTAAATTAACAAGGACCTTCTAGGTTGTAAACTAGATTGAATGTTTTTCAGATCTTTGGTAAAGAAAATAATTTGTAGGTTTCTAGACATAATTTAAAATTCCATTGTGCTATTCCCCTCCACCTTTTTTTTCTCCACTATTTCCAAGTAGTATTTGAACCAGTCTGCCCAAAACTCTAAAGAATAAATTTAGCTCCACTCTTCATTACTACCTTGGCCTTTTTTGATTTAGGTTTTTTTTTAATATATATTCTTTTTCTTATTATGCATTTAGAATGTGATTGAAGTGATGATGGCCTCAAAGTGTTTTGGCCTCAAAGTGATATTAAAAGTCAGCTAACTAACATGAAGGAATAATTACCAACATTAAATCAAGTTTCCATTGCTTTAGGAGCTACCAGGAAAACAACAAAATGTAGATGTTTCAGGAATGCATGTATGATACCTCTTTGCACAACTCAGGTTGAGAAAAAAACAGCTCAATGCTAAAGGGATGAGAAACAGTAGATTTTTCATTTTCTATACAAGTGAAGAGATACTTTTACATTTGAAATGTTCAAATATTCTGCTCTCAAGAGATGAGGAGAAGCCAATTTCTCACCCTGAAACTCCATCACCAACAAATTAAGATTACAGTAAAAGAGCACATCCCCATGTGTGTGCCCTCTGTGTTTATTAATCTATCAATATCAGAGAGTCAGTGGGAATGTATATAGCTGTTCTTGTATTAAGTTATTAGAACAGATATTAAATCTTTTGCTTGCAAGTGATGTTTGGAATGAACACTGATATGTTTCTAAATGAGAGCTAATAGAGCATTTAGTTTAGAAAAATATTTTTTTAAGAATCAGGATTCTGACCCCCAGGTCCCTTTCCACAGTGCTGCTTTCCAGCATTTCACTCCCCAGTCTGTCCACACAAACAGGGTTGCCCCATCTCAGGTTCAGGATCCAGCACTTTCCCTTGTTGGACTTCATGTGGTTGGGGATTGCCCAGCCCTGTAACTTGATGTCTCTCTGCAGGCCCTCACTGCCCTCAAGGGAGTCAAGAGCTCCTCTCAGTTTTGTATTGTCTGTGAACTTGCTTAGTGTCCCTAAACTAGAGCCCTGCAGAACTCATAAGTGACAGGTGACAAGTGACAGGTCCCCCAGTCTAATGTCACCCCATTCAGCACAATTCTTTGTGCCCCAACCGTGAGCCAGCTGCTCACCCATCTGACACGTTTTCCAGCTAATGCTGGACGTTTTGTCCAGAAGGAAACTGTGAGAGACAGTGCTGAAAGCTCTACTGAAATCCAAAAAGATTGAATCAAGTGGGTAGGTTGCCTTCTCATAAAAGGAAATTGGGTTTGATAAGCAGGGCTTTCCTCTCACAAAGTCATGCTGGCTGTGACTGATGACTGTAGTAATGCAGTGCATGCCATTGTTCATAGTACACCACATTAGACCCCTGAAGGCAAATAGATTACTGAAGATATGAATTCCTATTTCTAGTATGGCATCCAAAAAGCTAAAAATCCTTGATATTATACTTGCTGTATAAGCTTAGCCCATCTTGTCTATGCAAAGCCTTAGAGTGCCTGATTTTACACTGTATGAAGCATCTTCTGAGCTCTTCTACATCTGTACAGTGATATGTGTATGGCATTTGTTTCAATTGAGTGTATGTGGCTTATTGTAATGTACTGATTGAGACTAAATTACTTTGTAGATACTATGATGGAGTTAAAATTAGTTGGGTGTGACAAATTCCCAGTTTCCAACATTTTCTTTTTTTCTTAAACTTTCTGCATCAGCTAGTCAAAAGGGAGACAACAGAAGTTTGAAACTATATTCACTACAAAAATGAGGCATTTTTGTTGCAGGGAATTCCTCCCTTTGAAGCTCTGAGCTTTGCAACAGGAGGGACTGAAAGCAGTCATTTTTAATGAAACTATAGTCTCCTTCTTTTAGCATTTAAACTCAGTGATCAGAGCACTCAGCTAGAATATAGGAGACCTTCTGCTACTTTTATTCACTACCTAAAGGGAATTAAAGTACAGATATGAGACAGACTAATTTCAGTGTACTGTACAAGGACTTGATTTGTTCACTACCACTTTTCTTGAAAAGGACTGTGATGAGGCAGCAGAGTAGAACAGGGAATGCCTGCCTCGCCCCAACTGCTGGAGTCTTCTGGGACTTTCTAGAGAAGGGAAAACTGGTTCCTTTTGCAAACACAGCTGAAAATGGCCATCTGGGGAAAAAAAAGAGTGACACAACAACTGGGAACAGGAAGGGAATGAGAAGAACACCGAGCAGAGAGCTAGCAGTAGAAATGAAAAACAGAAGGCTCCTGAGAGGTAAGGAGCATTTGCCTAAAACAGAGAACCAACTCAAAGCTGAGCTGCTAAGTGTCAGCAAAGGGATCAACAGAGATTTTGGATTGGCCAAGTTATTTAAATCTCCATCTGTAAAGCAAGACTGAGAGAAAGCATTTATGGGTGCTTAATGTTTCTTCTACAGATACGCTGGAAGCTGTTGCTGAGTGTTTTCTGATGAGATTTCAGTCCTTTTCTAAAATTTGTAGTAAAGGTCTTTCCTTTTCCCCATCAGAATCCATATTTATCTAAGTTCTTAAACCTGCATCTGATGATATGACATAGCTATGCACCTTTAAAAGTTTTGCTGATAAATATATTAATTTCAAATCATTCCTTCTATAAGTACTTTGAAAATGTTTTATTTCATTGTATTTAATCACTGAATTTGTAGTGCCATAATGCCCTATAAAGAGTTTTATGCTGTGAATCTAGGAAAGTTGTACCCCACTTTTGTTTTCAAGAACAAAGGTGACTTTTTCATTTTTTGAAATGTTTTTTTAAAGAATGTTCCATTTTATAAAATAATCTAAATTCTTAAACTATTTGTAAAATCATCTTTTCTTAACTTTGACAGTGTAGACAAACTATGGACAAACTAGACAAACTGTAAAGAGGTCTGAGCTATGAAAAACATGACTTTTTTATTTCTTTCTGCTCACATATCCTGGTTTTGTATTACTATTTAAGCTCAAATAACTTCCTGATGAATCATGTACACTATAACATATGCTGACACTTAGTTTCAACCTAGCGCAAGACAGTTCAAACTTAATTAATTTCTTATTAATGTCTCCTTGTAAATCCTTAAAATTGCTTAAAAACATTTTCTGTAACAGCCATTGTAGAGAATGTAGGGAATTTTTTGTAATGTAGAGGAAACAGTGAATAAAACTGGACCTTATTTTGCCTTTTAATAAAAATATTAGGCTTGTTTCATGGTTGAAAGATGACCATTACTGACATTGTTTTTAATTTAATTTTTCTCTACAGCTCTTCACTTACCTTCTACAATTCTGAAAGAAAAAAAAAAATCAGTCCCCGAGGAACTCCACCCCACCCCACCCCACCCCACCCCTCTCCTGAATAGTCCAAACCAAAATGCTATCTGAAATTCTATCATTCAGCTATAGCAATTTCCTATTTTCAACCCATCTACTCCATTCATCCATCTCCTAACCATGGTGGATAAGAGGTATGCTGCATGTTGTATGCCTAGGCCTTAGCACCACATTTTACATACTCTGCTATAGTCTTCTCATCAAATTGGTGAGATATGGGCAATAAAATAGATGACAAAGACTGCCAAGCAAACAAAGATTATATTCAAATCATGAAGCAGGCAAGTATGAGTCTTCTTTTTTATTCACTCTATCATCCTCTCTTTGCAGCAAGTTAAGTATAATTTCAATAAAACTTCAATGAGCCTTTCATGGGGCTGTCGGTTCAGTGGGCTATGGAAAGACTTCTTAAACTTACTATTGCTTAAACTTACTCACTGTTGTCTAGATCTCTATTGCACTTATCAGAATAATATAAAACCTTCATTTCATTATCCAACAGCTTTGGTACTGTTTCATTACGTGAAACTGCACAGCAGAATGTACTATATAAATAACAGAAGTTAAGCAGTCTGCTTCTTCTCTTGCAATTTTAATTAGACTTAATCAAAACAAGTCATTTTGCATGATAAAGTGAACAAATGATGGAAAAACAAATTACAGTGATTACGGATAAAATACTTCCATTATTATCAACTACTTCACTTTGATAGTATACCCATGAATATGTAATTGATTGCTATAAATTGTTTTAGAGAGTTCATTATTATTTTGTCTAGTGGGCGTTATTTTGTGCTAGTACTTTGAGTGTGGATCTATTTTCTTCACAAAAAGTAATGCATTAGATTTGTCATTTATATTACATCATCTATAAAACCCAAGCAGCTTACTAAGTTTTAATCATGCACTTCAGTGTTCTAAAATGGCTGTGATTTTATGTGTTCTTGTATTTTAATTAACTAGATTCAGTAATAGAAGTTCAAATTGTCCTATTTTCAGACTTAATTAGGTTTAAAATTTTATTCCCAAAAGTTTTCCATTTGCCAAAGCCAGAAATTTTACTCCTTAGATGTTATCCCTAGGTAAATAGGTAGGTAAATATAATGAAATATGTTGTCAAGTTAGTTCAGAAGTATGTCTTATCTTTTACTTATTAGCTGTTGTAGATAAATCACTATCATTTCATCTCCAAAATGAGAAGACTTTTGAATGAGAAAAATAGATGAAAACAGAAAGAAACAGAAAGATATATTTTTGTCCTGGAATCTGCTAAGTACAGCTGTGTTGGCAGGTATATTCTGTTCAAAAAAAAAAAGAATAATAGGTTCCTATGGTCGGAATTAAAAACAGTTCAAAGATCTCATCATTTTGAAATTAGCTTTGAGGGATGTAAAGGAAGATGGGGGGAAGCACTGACAAAAGTATTAACATCTCAGAATTAGGGCTTCTAAAATCCTAACCGTGCGTTTATTTCTTTCAAAGTTGGGTCATATAACAAGTTGGAACTTGTATGTCTGAGAACACTTTTCTCTCTGAATTTTGCCTTACTAGATAGTGCTTGATTTATTTAATTATTAATGCAACAACATGAGAACAAAGGGTGCCAAGAACAGTGATTAAAATAGTAACATCAGATTATAATGAAACTCGATTCTGCATTAATACCTAGTATTAAAATGTTTATTTCATGCAGAAGGCATTAAGTAGCAGTAGTAGGTGTGTATTCAAACACCCATTTTTATTGAATCTCTCTTTCCCAGAAAATCTATGTTTTCTTGGTTGAAATTGTAGCTTACATTGTCAATGAAATGTAAACTCTAAAGATTCGTTTTATTCAGAATTCTTTTTTTTTTTCTGTTCATACAAGAAGTCAGTCCATCAAAGAGGGTTTTATTGGACATTTATGAATGATCTATTAAATCTATACACTACCTTGTTTATTCTGTAATGTCCAATTCCTAATGTTTCTAGGCAATGTAGTAAAATACCTCTATACTTTGAGAGCTTTTATAAAAGCAGCTTTAATCAATAAATCATGAAAAAATTTAAAAATTTAAAAGTCTTAACTTTGAAAGTGAAAGCTTATAATATTGCTTAAAGTTCAATAAGATAGGAATCTAAAAATAATTTTTATATATCCAGTATCTCTTCCTGAGTATCAGAATTCTTAGGAAAGATCATTATTGTTTAATTTAATCAACAAGTCTACTCAATATTCTTTATTTTATTACTTACAACAAATAAGTTAGAAAGTTTGATTCTCAAAAAGTAAAAGATTTTTTAACCCTCCCTACATAACTCAGTGAGAGATGAGAAATAAAAATGTGATGTCAGATTTCTGCAAGTGGTCTCTATTTGACTAGATAATTAAGTTAAAAAATAGTTTATACAGTGTGGCTAAAATTAGATATTATTTTATTACAAGATGCAATGAAATATACATTTTTTACTGATTCTAATAGTTAAATCCCACTATTGTAGAAAATATTTTTCAATAGTTCTTCTTAGCTCTAGTCTCCTAATGTTTTCCTGTATTTCTCATGTGTTGAGTAGAATTGTAATTACTATCCTTTTCTCTACCACCAGTATAGAGTGAGGCATCTCTAGACAGTTGCTCAGTTGATTGAGTTCACAAGATTGGAGCTTGATCCTTCTGATGGCAGGTTACAGGAGAAACAGACTAAAATATTTATTAAACCTGCAGTCAAAACCGAGTGTCCAGAACTGGAATGAATCTGAGCATTGAGCCAGGAAGAACTTTGGAATTCAGAGCTAAATGAAGGATCTGTATTACATTAACAAGTGGAGGATCCTTGTTTCTTGTAGGATATTGTATGCATACATATTGTATTCATGTAGCAGATAACTGCTGGTTGAGTAATACTTACAATATTTGAAGAAAATTGAAAGGATTGCTGCTTAATTCATAGGTTTACAACCAGATGCGACTGTTAGAATCTGCTATTCCATTATTTTTATGACACAGCTGAACCAGTAAATGTAATCTCAGAAATGAATCATTATTTCTACTTCATCTGAAACATTTTTATAAATATGTAATCTTGATTCTAAATTAATAGCTACTATGTTCCTAAATTTTGATAATTGATGCCTGTTTTCAGACTTCAAGCAACTCAACCTGTTTGTGAATAACTTCTAGTTTTTAAGTACTCTTTTGTGAAATCAACAGATTTGCATACAGTATTTTATGAATGTCCTGCTAATAATATAAATTAAATAAAAAATTATAAAAGGAGAAAGATTAGACCATTTTCCTGCCCCTACTTGCTATATTTTTCATTTGAGCGTATTATTTTTAAAGATGTTTTTGTCACTGAAAAATGACACATTCTAAGTCTGCCTTTTGTAATATACTGTAGGAAAACAATTCTAATTTTGTGCCTATAAACTATATAATCTGAAGTTAAAACAAGTAAAAAAAACCCACAGAACTGATTCAGTGATGCAAACAGATAAAATTGAAGGAAGCACTGCAATACCATTCAGCAATAGAGAAGCTCAGTAGTGATTTGTTTCCTGAGCTGCTGGTATCAAAAGAGCATTTTTAGCTATGAGCCAAGTGTGAATGAATCAATATTTATTCATAATTTCTCTCTGGATCTTCAAAGAACATTTTTATTGCTCTGTTGGAAAATATTTGTCAATATATAAGAGCTAATGCAGAGTCAGCTGAAATATAATATGACATAGACATGCAAGATATTGGGTCTGGAAGAAATTTATTGAATAAATATTCAAATCGAAGGAGAAGAATTGGAGGTATAATTATAGTGAAATTAAATATCTAATTCTGATAAACATTTGAAAGTATTTTTGCTTCCCTTTCGTTTCTGGGTGGGGTTTATTAGGGAATCAAGGGAAGAAAGGGAAATGTCAGAATTGCAAAGCAGGGGAGATAAAATTGTGTAGGCTGAGGTAACATTTTTTAAATATTTCCTGAACAGAAACTTACACTCACCAGGAGATTAAATTCTTGTACTCAGCTGCTTTATTAATTGAAGATATTTGTAACCATGCATTTAATTTCATGAGTAATTTGCTACCAGCAGATATTTCCTAAGTCTTGGTTTTTGACAACCACTTTGCTTTAATTGACATTCGGTGAAACAAAAGCTAAACTCGGCTCTTCCAGGTCCTGGATACACTGCAGTGTTCCATGTTGTGTTACCAGGAGCGTATTTTAAACTTAAAGAAAATTTCTTAAGGAAAGAAAACACAAAGGCTTCTCTTACAATACTACTACCTCTGATACTTTGTCATGTGCTCTTCTGAAGCAGTTGTAGAACAGCTCTCAGTTATTGAATAAAAAGGTGCACTGCTTTCATCTGGGGTAAAGGTAAATCTTCACCGTGGCTGGTATGAGGCTGTGTTTTGGATTTGTGCTGAACACAGGGTTGATAATACAGAGGTGTTTTTGTTACTGCCAGCAGGGTTTGCCCAGAGCCAAGGCCTTTTCTGATTTTTGAGC
>WBND01000341.1:351638-430144 GCA_013398595.1 Tychaedon coryphoeus
CAATCCAAAATAATCATTGGCAAGAGAAGTGAAACAGTATTCCAATTTTTATGTGAAATGAAAAATGCAATTTTTTTTAAGACAATACTATGTGTCATCGCTTACATCAAGCAATGTTAACACTCAGGAAATTATTAAATAAATCCCATTTGCACTGTGAAAATACAGCAGTAAACCCTCCTTATATGAGCTAGAAATTTCTGCTCTTAAAAGTTTCAAATAGTTCCGTATAATTTTGAATTGTGTTGACTAGCTAAAGTCTCAATTGTGATTAAATATATTTATAATTCATAATTGCATTTGTCAAATATTTTTTTTTAAATCTTGCTTTGAGCTGCTGAACTTTATTTTTTTATTGATGCCAATGCCAATGTGACTATACACACAAAAATATCACACCAAGAAAGCCTTAAGCTGCAAAGATATTTCTTTAGCTGATGAATTAAAAGTTTGATTTTGCTTCCCATTGAAGTATTTATTTAGTTTAATTTAATTTATTTATTTATTACATTAGAAATATGCATATGAAAGTTTTAAAGAGTAGACTTGCTTTTGAACACTGAACTTTTGGGTCAAGATTGTTAGAATAGAGAATAATTAACAACTTTATGATAATTAGACCAGTTACACAACATATGTACATAAAAGGAAAAATTACAGCAGTCACAGTGGAGAGATTCTTCTACTAAATATAGGCTTGAATACTATATGATTGGTTTTTCAGAAGTAGCTTCTAGATTAAAAAAATTTAAAGACAAGTAGAACTGTTTAGATGTACAAAAGAGCCAAATAGCTTCTAAGTATTTTCTGTGAGTCTACAAATATGTTTTTGACATGGCATAAGGTATTAAATTCCCAGTCTTGTAAACTCAGCTGATTCATTGCAAAATATACATGTCCTACAAAAGCAAGAATTACAAGAAATTAATTCAAGCGCTTTCATCTTGACCATCCTCACTGTTTAGATATTACTGAATTCCATAGCTCTGGTTTGGATTGCTTATGATGGCTTTCTCTAAAACAAATCTGATTTGTATACCTTTCCTGAGGTACAACTAATGTCTAGATGAGGTAGGGCAGGTCATGACTTCAACTTTGTCACAAGCAGTGTACACAGAAGGCAATTTACATACCCTGGTCTCAAGGACGAGAACTAGTGTCTGACTTCCTTTAACATAGCAGCACAGTCTTAACTTCCCTTATCTGTGATAAGCATACAGAGTATACCTGACACAGAAGATCAGGATGAAGTGATTTAGAAAATGCAGTTTCTCTATTTTCTGATGCTAAGTAGAGCCTTCTTCTTTCATACAGCAGAGTCTGTGTTCCAGATGAATTCTGCATTTAAAAAATCATTGCATGAATAAAAATATGTAATGCTGGGAATGAAGGAGAGAAGCCAGAACTCCCCCATTCCTATCTGACTTCAGTAAATTCTAAGAGTTTATTTGTTTTGCTGTTTTTTTCCTCAGGTCAAGACCCCATGAATCTTGCATATTTTTGTGTCTGCTACACTGCACCAGATTTAACATGAGGGATGAGGGTACCTCAGACATACACTTTTTAACCAGAGAAGCCCCTTGAAAACTACTTACTTTCACTCTTCCAAATGTCAATGATCTTTTGATGCTTTAAGAAAAAGGACTACCTCAACTATTAATTAGTTAATCAACTATCAATTATTAAAACTTAATTTTAACATAATAGTTTCTAAAACTCCAATATAAGACTGAAATGGCATATAAAGGCTTGGCTAGAATAATATCCCATATGTTTTACTGATTTGACAGTGCTGAGGCTCACTTTACATTTTTGGTGTTTCACTGGACAGGGCTGGTATGAGCTTGTAAAAAGTCCCTAGTGAGCAATTGTCTAACACTTGACTGTTGTAAAGGAAGCCTTGGGAAAACTACATATGGAAAATATCTGTTGCTCCAGGAAGTCACTTCATAACAAACAGTAGCCCTTTCTGTCAACCAAGGCTGGGGAGGCTGTTATGCAGCTGTAAGACTTTAGCAGGTAACCAAAAAGGAAGGAGCAGATTGGTATAAGAAAACATAATAAGTTTAATAGTGTGTGATGAAATCTGACATAACCAAAAGAATCCTCCACTATGAGCATTATATGCTTCTAGCAAAAAAACCCACAGGATGGTGCTAACTAGTTGTAACCTGGAACCCCTAATCATGCTTAAGTGAAAATAAGGCTGTTAACTTTGGGATTCAGATGAACTTTAGCTGTGTGAGAATGAGACCATAGGAAAGAGATACATGAGGATGTCTTATGTAGGAGCTGTAACCATACTGTTAGTGAAGCTTTCCCACATTAATCAGATAGTATTGACTGTTACACGGTTCAAATATTAGCTGCATGAACAAGGGAGTCATGTTTTCATGTGTCTGATAAGTACCTTTTGGCCATAAAAAGGCTTGGAGTGTAACTCCAGAACATGTTTACACCACCTCCCTCATGAACATACAGATCTACTTTCAGTTTCTAGATCCCATTTTGGGTTAATAAGACTTGTTGCCTATATCGTTCATATATATCAGTTTCAACAAAAGCAAACCATAAACATAAATATAAAGAAATGTTTGTTTTTATAATGGAGGCATCTTCAACCATTAGGCAGAAGGATATATTCACTGTGTGAGCTCTTTTGTGCTGCAATTTTTGTCCAAGTCCTACTTTGAAGTCTTACTTTTGTCCAAGACCTCAGCTATAAATTCACTTTAATTTAATTTCATTAACACTATAGAATTGACCGAGGAATGAAGCTTTCCGTGGTTGAAAGTTTGGATCTTACAGCTGGATAATGTTCAAATTCAATTTTGGGACTGGTCCCAAGCTATGACCTTAGTCAGAAGTTGTTTAGGAGAGTTCTTGCTCATCCATATACTGCCCTAGGGCCACTCTGAACAATTTGACTGTATAAACAAGCAGATGTTTGGAATGCTCCTTTATATTCTCTGGTTCACTCTGGTAGGTATAACCCCTATGTATTACCATTTTTCAGTCACCAGGGAAAAAGACAGGGGGCTCAGAAAGAAATCAGGAAATGGCGATTCAGTATTTTTCTCTCACAAAGGAATGTCATATTCATTACATGAAAAAAATGCTTTCATGTCTGTTCTCCTTCTGATCAAATGGATATAAATATTTGATTTTAAGGTACCTAAGCTTCAGCAAGACGTGTAACGTGCACTTGTATAGACTAATTTAGAGCCTGTGCCCCATCAGTTTTATTCAATTAGCATTCTTAGTAATAGTCTGTGACAATGCAAGAGATTCCTCCTATGCTGCTGATTTTAACTAGACTTAGTAAAATCGGAGTAGTTAGGATAGTGTGAGAGAACCTCCATGAATTTACAGAATGAGGAGGATGTAGGGGATCTCAGTCCATTTCTCTGCCCTACGGCAGGACTGTTTACTCTAATGTCATGCCTGACAGATTTGTGTCAAACTGATTCTTGAAGACTTTGAGTGGCAGAAGTTGCACAAGTTATCCAGGCAATCTATTCCAGCTTTCCAATGCTTTTTATTACTAAAAGCTGTGGAATTTCTGTGTGGTTTTGCTATTGTTTTTGACAGATCCTACATAATTCTTCTGAACTGTAGCTTAAACCATTTTTTACTAGGTTATTTACCATTTACCGTTAATACATAATATGCCAACATATTTGAACATTCAAATACAAAAATACAGGGAGGTTTCCTCTCTAGAATTTATGTAATGTCAGATCCTTTGCTATTTCTTACAGCAGATACTACCTTGTATTTTTTGGTCTCAGAAGAATTTTGTTAAAATCTTAAGGAAGTATTAATCTGGTTTGTTGTAGGTATAAGCATGTAGTACCTACCTAAGTACCTTTGTTTTTTTTCACAGACTGGAAGACAGAAAACAGATGTACAGTGATGCAGATTTCCGGGACACAAGAAATATGTGTAGAAGAAACAGAAAAAATAACAATGAAGTTTAAAGTGCAACTTTCAAACTTATTAGGTACTCATATGCACTGACTGGTGATTATTTTATTATCCATGCATTAATCATTTCTTTTATGTGCAGCTTTCTGTATTCATTCACATTCCTCCCCAGGCATATTTTGCAGTCTGATTATGAAAACTCTATCAGAAAAGATTAGTCAGAAAAGTTTATGAAGATATCAGAAAATAGTTTGGAGAAAAAAGAAGCAAAGAACAGTATTGATTGAACCAAAGGAAAGAGAGAGACAACATAGGGGAAATATGAGGTGTGCAAAACAAAATTAATATTATGCTGGGGATTATATGTATCCTCTTTCTATAAATATATTGTGAGCAAGAAATAAATGAGAAAACTAACGAACAGTGTATTGTGTGAATAAGGAAGAAAATGCAGAAGTAATAAAGAAAATGAAAGAAATAGTTTGAATGTGTTAAATATACAGGAAAAGGGAGAGTTAAAATAAATTTAGAATAATGAGAAAAGAGAAGAATAGAATAGAATAGAATAAGATTAAAAAATAATATTAAAAAAGGAGAAACATTCTGTAAAAAAAAAAATTGAAGCTTCCACAGAGGCTGAGAAAAAAATAAAAATATTTCAAGAAGAAGCATTTCTTTTTTTCAGGGAGAAAGGAGGTGACTTGGACTGCAAAGTCAGAAGCAGCCAATTCATTTGCCTTGTATAACATCCCTGAGGTACAACTAATCTGTAGGTGAGCTAGGGCAAGACTCAATAATTTTCAGGCAAAATTTCCGAACAGTTAAAGGTATTGCGTCTCAAAGACTAATGCTGCTTTTCACACATCTTTCCACCCAGATTCAGTATGGTAAATAACTCTTTTGAACAGCATTTCTTATCTACTTTTTTTAAACATGAAATAACTTGAAGATATAAGGAATTGTTCCCTCAGATGTTCCTTTTGGTATCTTCAGACTTTTTTCCTCTGATGTTCTCTGCTAATGCTTCACATTAAGCTCCCAACATTCCTAACAAATTCCAAATATATTCTTTTTGAAACTTATAGTAGCGGTACATGAAAATATAGTAAACTATCATAGAAAATTTTAACCAGATATCACTTCTGGGTGAAGTGCAATAATTATCTCTATTATTTTCATGATGTTTTCATTAATTCATTAGTGTTAGAATTCATTGCTGCATTTTGAAAATGTATATACAGGATAATATTTCTAGGTATTAGCATAGTAGATAAGTTGATATTTTATCAGTGTATATAGGCAAGTCATTTAGATTATGTCATCATAAAATAGCCATGTATTTATGGAAGTAAAAAAAGCAAAGAAATACTCTCTTATCCTTTTTTTAGATTTGCACTTTGATTTTTCAGCAATGGGAAATTCTCCCTTTTATTTTTATCATTCACAAATATCCAAATTCTCCATAGCTTTTTCAAACCCACCAGAAGTAGCTGCAATGTATTACCTAAAGCAAACTGCACATGTCAGAGAGCTTCCCTAAGAAGTATTGCAATGACTAAGACCAAGGGAGAGTAATAAAATATCTCATTTAATTCTGCCTTTGTTTTTTTTTTAAATCCCAGGGTTTTCCTGAATTATGTTCTAGAATGATGAAGTGTTTTGAAGAAGAACTAGCAAGGGTTTTGGAACTTCTAATTTTAGCAGACTGGTCTAGAAAGAAGAACTGAATGCTTTAAATCTGTTTCAAACAAACAAATGAACAAAAAAACCCAAGAAAACCCACACAGAACTAAACATAATCCTCCTTCCCTGAGTGATTCATTTCAATGGATAGAACAATTAGATTTAGTTTGCACTGCAATACAATACTTCTTTTGTTGATAATCCCAGACACTGCACATTTCAGTTTTCTAAGTTTTGTTGACAACAAAATACCTGTTATATCAGAGTGATGGTTTTGTACAAGTGTAAGTAAGCCATTTTGTAAGTACTAAATAGGGAAAATCATGTTACTGGTCACATTATTTGACTGACTTGATTGGATTATTTACTTATTTACATTACGTATTTATTTTCACGCATAGTATAACATCTTGAATCCATAAAAATAATGACAAATATTATCTTGTGTTTTCTTGGGCTATATACCTATTAGATTAGTTTTGGAAGCAAAAATCCTGGAGTGGAAAATTAGCTCCTGCAGTGATAGGAATTAGTTGTCCATGAAGCTCATGCACAGGAAAATCACCTGCAGAGACATCTGCTCATTTTTGCCTCCCGTAGTTTGGAATCTTAGAATTTTTTTTTTTTTGTGACGTTTATTAGGTGCAGAATATTTGCACATTCACATATACTTTTATATATTTATCAAGTCAGTATTATACTTCCTTTCATTACTTCTTTTTCTTATTTCTTAATCATGACACTAAGAAATATTTAATTTCTAAGTTCAAACTTAATTGGTGGCTTTTAGGGTGATTTTCCCCCCTCTGTCCACCCAAATCTCCGTTCATTCAAATAACTTCAAATCCTGGGAACATTTTGTGCAGAGAAAGTTGTGAATTTTTTTACTTCCATGAAAACGAAAGCAACACAAGAAGAGGGAGGAAAGAGTTTAGTAAAAGAGTACAAAATAAAACTTTGATAGATGTCAGAATGTACCCAGAACAATTTTCACCTCTGTTCTTATGTAGCAAAGGTGAGCTAGAACAGCAACACATATATTGAACAAAGATAAAGTAAGCATAAATTTTAATGTAAATGATTTATTGGAATTGATTTTTTAGAAGTTCTTCAAAGGTCAATCAATTAACTACATATAATAGAATTATTCCTCTCCAGCAAAGAAAGTGCAAAACATTTGCCTTCAAACAATGATTGCATTAAAAAAAAGGTTACTCTTTGTCTAGATTTAAAGAATGAACAGATTTCAGTAAAATCAAATTTGACAGTATGATTTTCTTTTATTCCACTACAAGAAATATCTATTGTGGTATCTTGGTTGCACATAGATATTAAGAAGTTTTTTTAATGCCATTTTAGTCTAAGAGGAAACAAAGTTGGTATGTAAATAAACTGTTCAAAACATTCAGCATTGACAATGTATTATTCAGCTGTATGACATTTGGTGTACCTATATTAGTAAGATCAAAAATACATTTATAATCCAGCCAATCATTTCTTAATAATATAATTTATAAAATACAATTTATAATTTATAAAATACAATCTCCAAGTTCACTCTTTCACTTTTTAAAGCAAATGTTAAAATTAAATTATAATTATTTAAATCCTGCAGTTGTTATCTGCCTCTCAGACTATGTGGTATTTTACCATAGCAGTGCCTTGATGCTATTGATCAAGTGACAAATTAAGATAGACTGTGCTGAGCAGATGGGATGATTTTTTAAGATGGTAAACTAGATTTTAGAGATTGTTGTGGAAGAAGACTTCCTTTGAGAATTCTTTCTTACCTGTATTCTTATAGACACTTCTCTCTTAACTGTTGAAATATATGAAATACAGTGAACCTAGAATCATCTGATGTTAAAGCCTCTAAGTTACTATGACGGGTATTTTCCACACTAGTGAAATACTCCTTTTGTAAGTCCAAAAAATTATGCTATCATCAAGGAAAGTTATGAAAAAGGAAAAAACAGCAACCCACAAAAACCAACTAACCTTTAGTACAGATAAGACACACAGAGCAATTTTGTGCTGGTTGTGGCTGGGGCAGGGTTAACCTTCATCATAGCTTGTGTGGGGCTATGTTTTGGATTTGTACTCTAAGCAGTGTCAGTACCACAGGGATGTTTCAGCTGTTGCAGAGCAGGACTTGCATACCTCAAGCCCTTTTCTGCTTCTCACCCCACCCTACCAAGGAGGCTTGGCATGCACAAGGATCTGGGAGAAGACACAGCTGGGACAGATATTCCAGACCATATGAAACTGTGTGAAAAAGAAGGAAAGGGGGGACATTTGGTGTGATGGCCTTTGTCTTCCCAAGTCACCATTACACATGAAGGGGCCCTGCTCTTCTGGAGAATAGAGCTGGATGCCTGCCAGCCCATGGGAAGCAGAGATTGTATTCCTCGTTTTGCTTTGCTTGTGCAGATGGCTTTTGCTCTCCTATTAAAATGTTTTTATCTCAAGCCACAACTTTTCTAGCTTTTATTCTTGCAACTCTCTCTGTCATTGCAATGGGATTGAGTTAGTAAGTCGAAGTGTGGGACTGAGTTGCCAGCTGGGGTTAAACCACAAGAGCTATTTATTATATCAATATTGAAGGCAAATAAAATAGAAAAATATTGTTGTCTTTATCTCATGTAAGATTACTTTATTTCTAGTTTTACATTTAATTTTTAGGTACTTGTGTAGCAACACCTGCACCACATTTTCAATGCAAGCCCTAGCCTATAGATTTGTTGTCCATATCCAAAATCATTGCATCACTCCTTGAGACCAGAAATGAAAAATTTAAAAACTTTCAGGTCAAGTCTTATGACACTGAAGGAAGGCAGATATAGGCTTACTGCCTAACACCAATCTTGTATCCCAACTATTTTGCACTGAGACAAAACAAAATACAGAGAAGCCTAAAGGATCCCTGTCAACCGGTAAACTCCAAATAATAGGTTCTTGATTACTGGATTATAGCAATAATAACTAAAAGATACTTTATGAATCTTAACAGACTTTGATCAACAGCTGCTGTTTTGGTTCCCAAAAAATAAAATTTTAAAAAACTATCTTAAATTATATGTCAGGCAAGCCAGTTAAGAAAAATTGAAGGGAGAAAATATTTGGCAATAAAATCTTTAGAAAAGTCTGCCTTTTGCAGAACTTTTACAATCTCTGAATTGAATAATACAGTTAAAAATATGTGATGAAAGAAGCTATCATAATATACTGACATAATTATAACCACTAATTTATTCATACTTTTATCTTTTGTGTACAATGTATATTTCAGCTATCAGTAATTGTATATTAATAGATTAAAAAAATAAAAGAAATTACATATTGTTTCTCATTTCTTGCCTGTGAAATTGTAATTTAAATTTATTTACTTCAGGGTTTTTTTGAGATACAATATAAATTGCAAAAACAGAGTTAACAAAATTTTGTAAAAAGTAAGTAGTAGTTAAGCAGAAGACCTTGGTATTCAAAGTTATTACAGTGGTTAATAATAGTCCTTGGAGTTCCAAAACTCTAATAAATATTTATATATATGCAATTATAAATTTCTTTGTATTTTCTTTCTGATGTAGTAACTCCTGATAAAAGTCAAGTTCTAGTATGAGGTGCCTGAAGTAATCCTTTAAAGTTTATTTTACCGTTTAAACAATCCAGCTCAATCTCATTTGATAATCTTTCTTTACTTCAGGCAAACTGTGTGGATTGTCTTTAGTTAAAGTACAGTATTTACTGTGAGTCAGAATGAAACCACCAAATTCATTATCTGTGTGACCTCAGGCTATATTTGAATGTGCATCTCCAGAGGACAAAACTCACTGATACAATGGACCTTAGACATTGATGTTATCTCACTTCTGTACTCCTGTCATTATGCTGAAGGACTTTTATAAGAAAGATTTTTTTTCCTTTAGAACATATGGCTACTTAGTATATTTTAATGCATAATATGAGTAGTGGTATTGGAAAAGAACAATATTTATTTTCTCCTGGTTTTCCGTCAACTGATTTTGAACTATTATATTCATCGTACACAATTATTAGAATTCTTATCCTTTTTAAGAGGTCTCTCATAAGTAAAGGAAATGATAATTGTCCCAGCATAATTTTTTTTTTATTTCTGCCAGGTTTTATGAAATAATAAAAGCTGAGAAAAAGAGTATTCCTTGATTCATTCATCAGTATTCAGTTAAGGGTTATAACTCCATCACTCTCTCAAATGTTTCCTGTACTAGATCACAAGGAAGTAGGAAAAAAAGAAAAGAACCATTATCAAAAACCAAAATTGTAGTACACCTATTAATAAAGATGGCATAAAATTCTTAATTAGTTAAAATATTTTTCATATATTCTACATTGAGATAAGCATATTTGCAATTAAACCTAAATTTGTCTTATGATATAATTATATATTATCATTATGTGGTTCATGAAGATTGAACATGGTGTTCAAGTCAAACAGATATTTCAAGTAGATCCTCTGCCTCTGCCCCCATCCCATTTGATTTTCCTCTCCCTTCTCTTTGCTAAGCTACTTTTCCCTGCCCTTTCACATTGTTCTTACTGTGAACTGTGGGTGAATACTGCACATACTGCACAGGTGCTATTCAGAATAGTCAAATCTATCTATATATTAGTAATTCTAGAGAGCAAAAGAAGTTTTGCTCTAAGACTGAGAAGGGTTAGAATTAGCTGATACTCTCTATTATATATATTTCCTTAGAATAAGAACAACAAAAAAGAACATAAAATATTTTAATAAAATAGTTAATAGCAGGATGAGTTTTAAAATCTGGAGGAAACATTGTCTGCCCTGCAATGAAGGCAAATTGATTGGATACACAGAGCATAAAATATTTTTTCCTTATAATATCATAAATCATATAGTTTTAAAAAAAAGATAAACCACTTGGTTTAATTTTTATTTTTCAATAGTTTAAAACTCTACTGGTACCTATTCTGGCTCAGAAAATAAACAAAAAAGGCTGTTTAATGTTATTTGGAATGACAGTTTACTGAAGCTTGAAACGGCTGAAAAACTCTGCCGGACTTCCAGATTCTCTTTTTCCTTATTTGTAAAGATTCATAAAGTTAAAATTTAATAAGTGGTAAGCCATTTGATGTTTCTAAAATTCTGTAAACTAATACCTTGTTGAAACACATTAGTTCTTCTGGGGAGGGAAAGAGGGGGTGGAGAGACAAAACAAGCTTAATTTATAGAACTTCGCTAATATTTCAATGTAGTAGGAATCCATTCCAGTTATCTAACTTTCACTTGTTGAGCATGTTATTAGAGGGCAGAAAACCAGAAAATTGCATGTAGATTTATACTGTCAGCAGTGCCATCCTTTCAGTCTTCTACATATTCAGCTGAGAAGTATTTTGAAAAACCTAAATAGCTCGTGAAATTTGGATGCCAAAAATAAGCAGTAACATAATACACATGGGAATAGTGATGGTGGTAGTTGTGTCTGACGGCTGATAGGTTTCCTTTCAAGGATTTTTCTTGGAGTATTTGTTTGTTTTGTTTTCTTTAAGTTTTTTCATGTAACTTCAAAACCTCTTATTCTAGTAGAAGTGGAAGTGAAATTTTCAATTCACTTGTCTGGAGTACCTTTTTAGCAGTATTTTCCCCACCTGCTGAAAATTCTTCAGTACTATGCTTTATACATAGGTAAAATATAAACACAGAATTATGTCTACAATATGAGATAGAGAGGCTGTTTTGCAGCAAATAACTTTCAGATCCCTCTAGCACAAATTTCTGGGACTAAACACGTTGCCCTTACCTCCTCCTCCTAGCAGAGCCAAAATACTAGGAAAAAAAAAGAGTATTGTCAGAAAAAGGAAGTCACCTCTACCAACTCATAGAGGGATCCTTATCAGGGAAGAGATAAAGCAAATACTATGAAATAATTTTACCATAGTAATTAGAATTTGCATGTGTAGACTTACTTTGTTTCCATTCAAATGCCTGCATTAGAATAACAGTATTTTCCAAAAATTCTTCACCAAACCTGGAAAGAAAATGTTACGTATTTTTTTTACATCACTTCCTTTTTGAATGGTTAACGCTGCCTATGTGTTCATGAAAAAATAAAGATTTTGATAGTGAATTTATATATGATCCCCTGAAGTCAGTAATATACAGATGTCTTCTCTTCTGATCTTTTATGAAAAAGGAGAGGAAAATTCTCAATGGAATTGTACTTCTGATAGCGGGTTTAAGAAAACAGTTTTGGTAGAATACAGACTGTCATCATATTAACCACAGATTTAAATTGAATGTGAATTTTTTGTCCATGAAAAGGACTAAAGCAACAGCAATAATGCCCCAGTGGAAATAAGCAGAAAAGGATAGCCTAAGTCTTTGTCATACTTATAGATTACTAGAAAGAAATTACCATATAAATGCTTTGTTTCTTTGGGTTTTCAGTCTTGCATACATGTTCTTGCCTCTCAGGACTTGAATAGTTCTGGGAGAATTATCCTTTACTTGAAAACATAGGAATAGCCACACTGGTTGAGACCAAATTCCTCTTACCTTTGCTTCTTATGCTGAAGAGTGACAACATTCACTTAGGAAAAAAAATAGAGGCAATGGATTGAATGGAATGCGCCCCTCCTTGCTACACTTTCACAGTTGCTAGCAAGTTATTGGTACACAGGTTTTGTGAGGGTTAGAAGAGTTGGAAGCAGCTTATACACCTGAATCAGAAGAGTAATTTGGCTGAGCATGTATGGGAGTGAGGAAATGAGAGGACATTAGGTGTAATAAATTGTGACACAAAGTGTAGAAATTTATACTTAATTGTCAGTTTGATATGCCATCGTGTTCTCATGACCTGAACAGCAATTAAAGACATCAAGCAGTTAAACCTCAAAAAAACCAATCTAAAGGAAGAATAATGTCTTGGGGTGTGAGAACATCACTCTGTCACTCTTATGCTGAAAAGGGCCTGAAATCTGGATCTCCCACTTTCTGTGCAAGTCCTCTAAACCATAGGCTACTTGATATAATGTATGCTGCTGGCAACACCATTGACGTGCTTTAGATTGGCATTTGATATTTTGGTATCCTGCAGTGATGGAAGTACTTACTGAAAGTCCTGTTCAGCCATGAACCCGTGTCTAGGTTTTTTATTAATTACTTAGAGTAGAGTGCTCATTCATTGTATGGTCACCTGGGATCAGTGATTCTGAAGCCTCCCAGAGATTCTTGGTCAATTAGGCAGATAAGATCTCTCCTTGAAAGCCTCAATGCTCTTACATGTCATCCATGGCTATATAAGAAACATAAGCACCTAAATTCCTATCATGTTTTGCTTTTGTTTTTGTTTTTTTTTTAATTTAAATACAAAGAAATGGTGAAGTGAGCAAAAAGTTTATGCAGTTTTCTTGTTTTTCACAACATGAAAGCAACAATCAAACCAGTATTAATCATCTCTCTCACTGCTTCTAAGTGGGTGAAGAAGAATAATATGTTTTCTAAGCTCCTCCTAACTTACCATTTATCTTTATAGTGGTGCACACCACAAAATATATTAAGTGTGAATTTATAGCACATAAGTTTTGGTTCCCTGTCCTTTTCTTATCCAGAAACACACAAATTGTACATTTAAGTACTAGAAAGACCTAGGAGAGGTAGCCCCCTGAGTAACCCTAAAATGAAGAGATTTTTAACTGGATTTAATAAATAGACTCAAATTATTCAATATCAGTAAAATTCATCTAGATGAATTGGTTAATGCTAATATCAGAATCTCTTGACAGCTGCAATGCTGTGTTTTCAGCACTCCTAGTTCTATTGCTATATTAATCAAAGGGCTGAGTTTAAAGATTTGTGAGTGAGAGACAAGGGCTTTCATTTTGATGGTATTGAAGCCCAAAGGTAAAAGCTGAATTTATGTCTCCAATACAGTATAACCAGAACTCTTTTTATTTGGCATATACTGTGGTTTTAATACTAGATCTGTCAAATCCATAAATTCAATAACATTTCCTAGAGTTGGGTTTTTCTATATTTTTTTAAAAATTTTGATAATCTAAATTAAAAATGTTTCACTTTTTAAAAATTATTTATGAAGCTTTTGAGGTACTTACAATGATTCCACACAATGGAGTCTTTATCTGCCTTTTATATTTTTAATGATGTAACTTCAGATTGAACAGGCAGTTTGTCTCCCCAAGAGGCTAAAGATCTTCTCAGCAGTCATTTTTTAAATTTTAGTTTTGGTGAAAGGTTTATCTTTTTGCATTCTTATACATACTGAATGATATTATTGAAAGATAAATATCTGGATTCCTTCTGGGGAATTAATATCTGATTAAAATAAATGTTAGTTTTCCTTTTTGTGAACCAAAAAATAGGAACAGAAAAAATCAGGAAAAATAATGCTTGATTGCAACAGATCATCCTGTGAACAATTGAACAACTATCCCCAATATGACTTTGTACTTCAGCCCTAAAGTTCTGTCAGCTGTACCAGCAGAAGCCTGGACATGGTCCAAACAAAAAACTGTATCATGCTGCATATCAATAAAACTTCCTTCCCATATGGTTATATTGACTCCTGGGGCTTAATTTTCATCACTTTTCCAGAGATATTTTGTTGTTTCATTGATATCTGTAGTTTCAGCAGAATTTAGAAAATATTGCTGTCCCTTAAAATACATCTGAAGAGAGAAACTGCATTTTAGAATTTGTTTAATCTACCATTGTTTTGAAACACACATGTTCATTAGGTATTCCTGTAATACATAAATTTTAAGTTTTGAGAGCATATTTTCAACAT
The DNA here is from genome assembly GCA_013398595.1 of Tychaedon coryphoeus. NCBI lineage: Eukaryota > Metazoa > Chordata > Aves > Passeriformes > Muscicapidae > Tychaedon > Tychaedon coryphoeus. The sequence continues at coordinate 366,056 of WBND01000341.1, forward strand.
CTATAATGTTTGAAGTTTTAAGAATTTGAAGTCTCTCAGTCTAAATTAGATATTTTAGTTGCAATCAGAACTTCCACAAATCTAACTACTATCAATTTGGGATGTTTTAGAAATCATGTATAATTTTCTCTGTATCCTTATCATGTGAGTTTTCATGTTGAAATCTGCACTTACTGTAAATAGAATATCATGGGTGTGTCAGTAGAGGGACAGGAAAACTGAAATCTAAAAATGAAATGAATGAACAAAAAAAACAGTATGAATTTGAACAAATTCTTCTGCTATATAACTTCCTACAAATGGACTTCAGACCATCAAGGTGTTCAGATATGAGGAAAAATATTTAGGAATCTTACTCATATCTTCCTCTTAATAAACCTAATCAAGGACTGTTCAGCTCATATGAATTGTCTTTCAGAATGGAAATATACAGTGAGACATCACATGTGCAAAATGTTCAGATACATTTCTTTAGCCACAATAATCAGAAATATTGTATGATGGACTAGCTAAAACCAGTAGTGTAGGAGTGTCTATTGCCTAGAGGCATCTCATGATTTATGCATGCACTGTATGTACAGCCAAAGTGTGAGAGGTTACACTATCACAAATGAATAATGTGTCTACAAAGAAGCTGAGTGGCATTGATAGTTTCTTAAGGAATATCTTTTGGGCCTCACCTCCTATTTTAGGTAGTCATGGGCTACTTGTAGGCAACACACACATATATATGTGTGTATTTGTGTGTGTCTCCTTGTGAGGGTCTTCCAGAACCTCTGCAAACACCAGATTTTTTCCATATATAACTGAAATGAGTACATTGAACTTTGATACAAGAACAGAAAAGAGGAATGTCATGATAAAATGATTTTTTTTTCTTCTCTTTCAAACAAAAAAGAGTACACCTGCCTTTCAGACAATGCTGTGTGGAAGATGAAAATCACAATCCTGGCATGCTGTCATCATAGTACCAGACGTGCAGCATCAGAAGTCTCATGACATTTTCAAAAAAGTTGCAAATTCCAGACATAGCCTCCAGAGGAAGTTCAGGTTGTACATCAGGAAGAATTTCATCATGGAAAGTGTTGTCAAGTGTTGAATGGACTACCCAGGGACATGGTGGAATCACTTTCCCTGCAGGTGTTCAAGGAACATGGCTCTCAGTACTATGGTTTAGTCAATAAGGTGGTGCTTGGTCAATGGTTGGACTCCATGACCTTGTAGGTCATGTCCAGTCATAATGATTTTGTGATACTGTATGTCCTGTCTATCCATCTTTGATTATTATCCCTGATCCCAGTTTCTATACTTGTCCTACATATACATGCGTATACCTATATTTTTTTGTTTGTTTCAAATATTTAATTAAAAAAACAAAAAAACAAACCAGAACACTAAAATAGTTAAATTATCTTCATGGTTTAAAATATTCTGTCAAGACAAATTTCAAACATTTAAAATTTAATCCTTAACATTAAAGAGATATGTTTAGTGTGCTTCCTTCTGGCTGAGGAAGAGGTTTCTCATTTACTCTGGAATCACATTGTCAGATTGACAACATGGAGTTTGGCTCAGAGATGGGAAATAATTAAATTTTTTATTACATATGCTTTTAAACTATACTCAATATTCATAGCTATGTACAGCAAGGTAAGAATTCTAGTTCATTCTTCAGGTGGCTTAGAGCTAGAATACTTTAAGCTAGCGTTGCACAGATGGGCCTCAAGTGCCTAATTGTCAGAGCACTGTAATGTACTCACCTTGAGATTATTCCAGGGTGAACATCAAAGCTCTTTCTGGTCTCAGATAAGTTTGTATCCTTAACTTATTATTACCATAAGCTCTTGAACCTGGAAACAGTGCTGAAATCTCAAGGCAACAGACTTGATAAAGCATATATTTATTTTCTAACTTTGTCCAGGTTGGAAATGAAACCTTTCCACTATGCCACAGCCTTAGCTTTTTTTTATTATTATTATTTTTTATTTTTCCTCCATCTATTTCTTACAGAGAAATATATAAAATTGTGAAAAATTATAATAATATGTGTGTAAGAAGTATTTTGGTCCTGGACACAGGAGAGAAAAGTGAAATGAGGAGAAGAGGGGAGGAATGTTGTGAGCAATTCATAGAAACCAATGATTGGTGCTCTTCTTACATATAAATTGTTTGAAATAGATTGAGAATCATAGCACTCTTTATTTTCAGATTCACCCAAAGGTAGTACCAGAAGACATTCTTGCATAATATTTGAATATTCAAGTATAAAACTCATGAAGACTTCCACTAAACCTGAGCTGGGATGGTGGGGCTTTTCAAGACTGATTTGTGTTATCGTGGTAACATTATCAATATACCACAGCAATTCAGAGAAAACTGAGTCACAGTTTCAGTCTATGAGCACAGAAACTAGTCATTTAGTGTACTGTCAGGTTGAAAAACACTGCAGTTACTTCAAAATGAAAAGTATTTTTCCTAGAGAGTTAACATTCTTTATTTTGTATTTTTGTGTCTTAAGACCTCCAAATTTTAGGTCAATCCAAGAAAGATGTGTCTCTTTAAAAGTGTAAAACTATGCTTTTTAAAAGGAAAATTAACTTTCGTCTAACACTAATGAAACACAAATCAAAAAGTTAAAGCAATTTTTATTTAAGGAAAGTTAACTTTGGTCTAACACTGATGAAACTCAAAGCAGCTGTCTGTATTACCAATTTGTCTTGTAGAATTATGCTTTCTCTTACTTCTCAGTCTTGCTTTGTTTTCTAATATGTTTTTGCAATTATTTTGGAGCACTCTTAAGAGGTGGTCAATATGCAGGAAATATTTATAATATTAAGCACCATACAACAGATGAAAAAGGTCTCCTAACGGGTCTGGCCACTCCCCTAGAGTATAGGATAAGCAACAGGATATTCTCATTGTCTTACTTTCCTACAGTGAGTGGGCAGACAGCAGCCTCTGACAGCAACCAAATTAAGTAAATGTGCATATACAGAAGTCTAAGGTTAGGTTAAGCACATATAAATAAATTCCAGGGCTATATTTATATTGTAGTCACAAGAGCAGGGGCTACTTGCATTTTTCAACCAAATGGACAGTTTAGGTCCCTAACAGTGTTTTTTATAACTCACATCTCATTTTAATTCTTCTAATACAGAACTTGGTGTTGTGTCATGGCAATTAATGACACAAACTATGAGTATGTATGAGATTTTATGTATTTTTCAAATTCAAAAAATTAGAGGAGTCTTTTAAAAGTTAGTAGTGTTAACTACTAAAGAGAAATTATCAGAGAAACCATCCATACAACCATGTTTTAAAATAAAATGAGTTAATATTAAGGCGTATGTCCAATTTGTAATATCAAGTTTAAACTAATAATAATTTTCTTAATTGTAAGTCAAAGACTTTCTGAATAATTACATTTTTCATGTTTTAGTTTTTACCGATAGTATTTTGAATGATATTTATCTTCATAGCAATACCACGTTTGTATATTTTTTAAATTCTTCTTTTGACATTCCGTAGCTGTGTAATTTCTTAATTTCAGTGTTACAGAAGTATTTCATTTTATTAATAGTAATAACTCCTGCATCTCTAGCAATTCTTGGTATGATTGTGCTTTAATTTGTGTCTTATTATGTTATTTTTATTTTATCCATTAAATTAAATTAAAACAACTGTTTTTTTAGTTTTCTTAACAATGAACCTGGTAATTTCAGCAGAAAGTCTCATAAGTCCCTAGAAGAAGACACTCTTTGAACATCAGTGAAGATATGAGACCCTAATTCTTGTAGGTGCTTCAAAAATAATTTCATTTTAGGATGCTTTATATAATTTTATTCTTTCAGACTTACAATTTACTTTGCCAAAAAACAAACATAACTTAAATATGTGGAAATATAAAGAAATAAATTACAAGTAAGATATATATACTACTCATAAGAACCCTAATATGCAAAACTTAATATTTGTTAAACACCACAAAATGTAAAAGGTTTTTAACTTTTAGACTTAAGAATTCTATATATTTTAATATTTTATCTTCTGTGCCACAAAACTTTTTCTACCAACCAGCCAACAGTTGTGATGATTTTGTGCTGCTCCATACTTTGGCTTTTTTCCAAACAGCATGAGTCTTGTGGGATGCATCAAAGAAAACCATTAGTGCACTCATTGGTGTAAAACTTGCATGATGCCATAAATCTTTTAGCAAGTAGATTTGGAAGATGTTTTTGTGAAGGTTATGTGTGTAAGGTAAGCTACATTACATGAGCCTTCCATGTGAGCCTTCAACATTACACTTTCGACGTTAATAAAGTAGTGATTGCAGAGAGCTGCATCCTCAGAGGCCTTGTTATGCCAGTAAAAGTGCAAAGGAAGTAACCTCAGACTTTCTTTCATGTTTTCAGCCTTCTGTCTTCTGTTGCAAAAGAATATTTTTTTCTTTTCCTGAGATATTTAATAAAACCTGATTCTTTAGAAGATTTTGCTTTTTATCCTTGCATGATATAATAAAGATGCATTTTACTACTCACATACAAAAAAGGATTTAACTTAGAGAAAATTGCATATAAATGCACAGACATTTCAAAATAAAATTCAATGTATATAGCTAATTTATAGTATAAGGATTTTCTTGTTCTGTTCTGTGGCCACCACTGAAGGCCCAGGCACATTTCAGCCAGGCCTTCTTCACAAGATCTGAGCCTTTTCTCAGGCCGTGAAACTTTCTCAGGCTTAGCTGGGACTTTCCCCAAGCTAGGGCCTCTTTCTCTACTGTAAACATGAGAGAAAGAATCATAACAATAGATAAACACCTGCTGGATCCGTGAGAAGCCTGGAACAAGAGGTGTCTCTTTCTCTGACCAATGAATTGTCTGTATTTTGTTTTGCACGAACTGTATTATAAAAAGTAATGGCTTTCTTCAATAAACTGCTCTTTCTTGCTTTCTTGCACCAAGCAAGAGAGTTGCCTTGTTGCTGTATTATTTCGCTGCTCCTTAACCCATCGTACAGCAACACTGTTCCTGTCAGTCTATACAATTTTAATCAGTTATGGAAGTGTGATCTGGATTTTAGAAGAGTAAAGGTGTGTGCTCTTATATCTACTGGAGTCTTGCTCATTTTGTAACTGAAACAAATGATGCCAGGGTAAAATGAAATTATGTCAGTTCTTTTAAATTAACATCATGATTTATAAGTCTGGAGATAAAGCTGTAAGATGAAGACTTTATTAATTGTCAGCTCAGGGGACTTGAACTGCAATGTTAATATAATGTCCACTGGAAGTTGGTGGATGTTGGTAGCACTCCACAGTTTTCAGAGTGTCCACCTCGTACCTCACGTTTTGCTGCCATTTCTCCCTTTCCACTTATGCAAAGCAAAACAAGGAAAGCAAGGTGGTTTTCCAGCTGGATATATTAAGCATTTCTTTCTGTTCTGGTTTATATTACTGTGCTAATTTGGATCAGGATATATTTCTGAAGCAACTCTCCCAGTTGCTTCCATGTACTGAGCCCTCACTGACTTCACCATGTGGTTTCAGAGCAGTAAAAATTACTGTTGTAGAAAACTAAAGATGAAGCTGCACTTCCAAAACTAGCTTTGGTGCTCCATCTGCTGATGGGCATTCAGTCCACTGGCCCCAACTCAGACTGTTTCCTGGTGAAACCCCTGAAAATCATGTCTTGTGGACATGTGGGCTCAGACTCAACTGTTTTACTCAGCAGATCTGTTGCTGTTTTGTTAACCCACCTGCTAACATCACCTTGGTCTCAAGGGACAAGAGGATGTCACTAATTTCAGGCTGCACTTCCACTGCCAGGGCATGAGCTACATCCTGTGAACTTACATCTGGGTTTAATAAGCTGGTAAAACTTATTTTACTGGCTATAAAAAAAGGAGGTGATTAGTTGGCTTAGACTATGCACCTACTGGTACCTAGACCTGGGTGAAGTAGAAACAGACCAGAACATTAAACCAATTTAAACTTTACTACTTTACTACTCAATAAAGTATATGTCTAAACCATGTTCTGAACTGGTGCTGTCATTAAGTCAGGTCTCCAACATATCCAAAATAACATTTTATTTTTGCAGGCAGAGTCCTGTGGGAAGACGCCTACACATTCTTGTAACAAATATTAAAATAAAGGGAGAGAAATGCTTCTTATAAAGTATTAATTAAAAATTATATCAGCTACAGTCTGAGAACACCATCTTTAAGCTTCAATTATATAAATAGTTCTCAATCTTTCTTCTCAAACTCACTTCTTGGAGGGCAATGATCCTTTTAGACACCAAGAAATTGTAACACATAGTATATAGATATAAATATTTAATTAAAACTTATAAGGTTGCTAGGTTTGTGGATCATTGTGAATATTTACCTTCAAGCATGTTTACTAGTTGCAGCCTGTAATTAGACACGGAGGGATGAAAAAAAAATTAAAAGGACATCCTAGCGCAATTTCATTATTTTAAATGAAGAAAAAAAATCAGTAACATTTCTAATGGCCATCTGAAGAGATTTTATTAAAAGTATTAGCATACATAAGATACATCATATACACATACATAAGACAGCATCATTTCTTTGTTAAACTTTTCAAAGCTTTAACTTCAGAGATCAGAAGAAAAACCAACCCAACCAAACAAAACCAAACAAGAAATATTCAGTGATTTAGGGGAAATACTACTGTGATCGGTTAAAGATCTTTATCATTATTTCCATCATTATTGGGTTAATAGAAAATGTCTTTCAGTATTTAAAAATCCTGTGATATGATGGTGACAGTAGAAGTCATCCTGGAATATTATATCAGAATACTGTCAGCTTTTCTTTCTAAAAATACATTGTAAATAACAATCAAAAGAATTAGCACTGGTAATTTTTCAGAACAGAATGATTTTCTGTCTTGACAAAACAAATAGACTATTTGATTTTAATATCAACCATTGCTCAAGATGATTACAGTCAAATATTACATCATACCTTTAGTAACATGTAAAGTGTTCATATATTTGGGGATGCTGTGACCAAGATGAGACAATTCATTTAAAAAATCAAGAGGCTCCTGAATGACTGCTGCTGGAAAGTATTACAAATCAAAAAGTATAAACCTCACACTTCTGAGCTGTGACTTTCAGTTTAAAAAATGCAGCTGTGTTAAACAAAATTGATAGTAGTCAAAGAAACAGTGATATGTCAACATTTCTTTTTCAGGAATAAAGACACTGTTCCTTGATTTCTTGACCTGCTTTGATATTTACTTTGAGAATCTTACTGAAAATTGTTAAATATTATACTAGTAAGTATACTTTCATTTGAATCGCATTCATTTCACTGACTTATCAAGATATAATTAAAAATCTTTCCACGTTTGCTTTGTAGAGGAAAAGGACAATGATGACATTTTCTAATTGTTTCTTTTATGCTTGTTTTAGCTGGGAAATGTGCTTTCCCTGTCTTTTCTGTTCAGACTGACATTTTATCTTCTAACTAAATATTTGTTTTTAATACTTGCAGGATCACTTCTGTTAAAAAAAAAAAAAAAAAGAAAAAAAGAAAAAAAAGTAAATGAGAACTTTCTTTTTGCCTTCTATTATATATAGCAATTTTATCTGAGAGCCTTTTGCAGACTTTTTCCATACCATAAAAAAAAACAAATCTTTAATGATTTTCACTTCCAGTTCAGTCTTGATCTTGTGGTAACTGTACCATGAAAATTCTTCACCTGAATGTGGTTGGTTAAAAAAAACTTTATAGCTTTGAACATATTTTAAAAAACATTTTATCATACTTAATAAATGCGTTAACCAGCAAATAGTCAAAGCTGCTCCTGTAGCTTTTCTACTTATTGATTCAGAATTAATCTACCAAATTAGCTAATATTAGAGAATTGTGAACTACTCATTCAGAGGTCTCAATTTTATTTCAGCACAGATTATGCATTCAAAAACAAAATAATATGCAGAAATAATTAATATCTTTGGCTATATTGACTTGATAGAAAAATATAAAGGGCTGTGCTCTTACTCATGCAATTTAATTTTAGATGGTCCTGCAGGTAGCAGGGAGGTGGACTCTGTGATCCCTATGGGTCTATGGAAACTTAATTACATGAAATTTGGATTAAATAAAATATAATAAAAAGACAATGATTTACTCTCTCTTAATCTAACTATATCTCAAGTAATAGCTTTAAGCATTAAAAGAAGTTGTTTGTTTTATGGGAACTGCAAATTACTCCTGTAAGACATTATAGGTAAAAAAATATATTTTTCCTTTCTTTTTTTTTTTTTTTTTTGAGATTATAGAAGCATTTCCAGTTAACTCCTCAGATGATTTCAGCTTGAGAGTGATTTCAGCTTGAGAGAGAGACAGAGACAGAGAGACAGAGAGACAGACAGAAAGAAAGAAAGAAAGAGAAAGAAAGAGAAAGAAAAAGAAAGAAATTAGAAGCACTTGTATTAGAAGCACTTGGTGAGTATTAAGTATTTGTCTTTTCAGCTCTACTGATCTAATCCCTTATAAGTGCATTTTAGAGAATTTGAGTAAGAGTTTCCAAAAATACTGGCTTTATCTCTAACAGATATCTTCCGAGAGATAAACTGAAACTGGCAAGATTATTATGATATGGTGTGATATAGCACAGCAACCACTTATTCTCACAGTGATCTTTTTTTTTTTTTCCCTATACTTAGGAAAGAGACCTTTTGCATTAAAGGGACTTAATCCTTCCCCATATGATCCAAAGTCTCCCTTCTTAGATATTTGGGACGTGATGACAGTTCAAATTCCTCACCCAAACTAAGTCAAACTCAATTTCTGAACGCAGGACTACTTTTTATCCAAGTGACAGGCACAGATTTCTGTGTTTACATGGGACCTTGTATTTCTGTACCTGGATATGTATTACATTGTAGGTGACAAGCATGTATGTGGAAGGGTAGAGGGAGGCAGAGGAATGAAGATATGTAACTTGCAAAGATTGCTCCAACAAAGTTTAACTCCTAAAACCTTAACACAGATCTTTGCATTTTTCTTATTAAGATGTAACCTTTTCCTGTGCTGTTCCTTATACCAAATCATCTCTACAAAGTGTCCCTTCTGGTAGTTTTAGGTTGCTTTACACTGCATTCTTTGAACCCCATTCGGAGATGCGTACCTCTTCCATGTCCTGCTAGGCATGCCTAAAGTCTTGATTCCTCTAGAAATTCTGAAAAGGTGAAGTAATTTTGTAGGGTAGAGTGAATTAGAAGGAACAATTATTTCGGACAAAGAAACATGTCCAGGTTTCTTTTACTTGACACAGTATCTTTCCTCTATCATCCTGTATGCTGCTTTATAATTGTTTAAGATGGTAAGCATAGATTTGCATTATATAAGCTCATTTTTCTTCTTTCTTGACCTTCTTTGAAAAGTTATCCCTTGCAGTATATTTGTCAGTGTCTTCTCTGACTTACTTGTCTGGCAATCTGTCCCTTGGCATCCTTATAACATCTGTCATGAATGTCTATCTGCACCATTCTCCAAGTCTTTCATTTGTTGCCTTGTCTGTTCACAGTAATTGCCACATTCATCATAGGTACTTCTTTTGAAGTAGAAATAATTTCATTCTCTGATGTTGCATTTAATGTCTTCTTTGTAGCTCTTTGTGTTTTATTTCTTTTCTGTATTGTGAAATCTCTGCATTCAGCAAACAAGTATACAAGTAGTGCCAAAATCAAATTTTTATCATTTCCTTCATATGCTGAGGTACTCATCATTACATAAATCAAGAGCTCACATCTCTTATCACAATTTGCACATGTAAAAGAGGCGCAGCCTTGCACCAGCTTCAAAATATTGTGAACTAGAAATTGAAGCTGCAATTAACTGCAATGAAAAATACAGCTTGGTACTGTACAGAAGTGTAATAGAAAGAGCAAAAGGTGCATTCATTAGTAAGTACAAATCATAGTGGCATTTCAGTCCCCTTCTCTTCCTGAGCCATGTGGAAGAGCAATGTAAGAGAGCAATGAGGAATAATATGCTGAGGGCAGGGATAATGTTCTGGAATCACATAATTTTAAAAGAATATGTGCCAAATACTGGGCAACAAAATCGACTTTTTTTTCCAATATTTCCTACAAGAGAAAAAATATTTTTCTTAAATATATGACCTTTGTTTGCTGCACCCTCTCAGGCACTCTAAGTTACCAGGCAGATAAACCTGTAACTCTGCTCTGCCTTGAGATATTTCCTGCTATAGTAACAGATTCAAGAATCATGCAAAATATAAACATATAAAATAATGAACTTATTCCAGTCTGATTCCTTCATAGCTTTCCTAGTATATCTGACATTGACAGTTGTGCTGGTAGATGAAACTAGTAGCTACAGAAGGGATCTAGGAATATATTACCTTTTATAAAGCTGTATCTTTACTGTTAGCATCATGTCATGTTACACTATGATTATGTATTGACATGACATCAATATATAATGTTATAGAATTATCTCTTATAATTCTGTTGTAGGAATGGCCACATAACAAGTAATGTCAGTATTTGTCAAATGCAACTGTTCTTGGGATTTTTTACCCTATTTTTGAATACTTCTTGTGTATTATATGAAGTTTCTTTCTTCTTTTTGTTTCATGTTGAATTTTTATGGATTGAAAAATAAGAATAAAATACAGAGACTAAACTGTATTGATTAATTTTAAGTTTGTCCTTAAATATGCATATTATGGCATTTATTATTTACCCAGATTTTAATGAGTAATAATCTTTTGAATGTGAATAACCTTACTAATACTCAAAATAGAAGTCTGAGTTAGAGTTCACCAAAACGTGCAAAGGCATGCCATCTAACATGTAGAAATGTAACACTTAAAGACCTCCTGCACTGAAATATGCACTTTGTATGTACTTCATAATTCTTACCCTTAGGAACCTATTTTTTTTACTTTTAAATTTAACTTTCTACCTAAAAATAATAAAAAAATTAACTGTCCATCAAATATATTTGCATTCTCAGCAATACGCACAGATTCATTAACACATTATACACATTTACTTCCTTTTTAGAAATCTGAGCTAGAACCAGAAACTGAATCTGTGAGTGAGTCATTCGATGGCAACTCTTTTGAATATTGTAATTAAGGAGATGGAGATGGAAAGATGTTCACTGCAGACGAGATTCAGTTTTCTGTTTCCTTCTCGGTTTCTACTGTTGTTAACCAGTTCCCAAACTGCTGTGGCATTGCACTTATGATGTTCCAGGATTTCTCATCCTTAGCCCTCCTAGACTAAAATGTACACGTTTTACCTATGCCTTTAACTAATTGAATTCTTTAATGTCCATGTGTCTGCAATCTATCTTAACTGATTGACAGTTCTGGACACAGAAAATCCAGGTTTTTAGACAGAGATTGCTGCAAACAAACCATATTGCCTTGACTGCATAAAGTTTTCTTGTAGCTTTAGGAGTTTTAGCTGCAGAGATCACCTTTTCAGGTCACAGCTTAATTCAGTGGGTGATGTACCACTCTGTACACTATTTTCTTACTTTTTCAATAACAGAGTAAAGCAATACCAAATGCGTACTAACTCTGAGTTGTGGCCATTTGCCTGAGACCACCAATTCGTTTTACAAAGTCTGCTGAACAGCAATCAGATAATAATGACTTTTTTAGTAAGTAGTTAATGATGTAGGGGTTTAGAGGACCCATACCTGATTAAGTGTGCAGGGGGGATGGTGTGAAGTTAATGCAATGTAAAGTAATGATAGAGTAAGTAGAATAAGAATAAATAGCTTAGTTGCCACATCCTCTGCACATTGAATGGGAAAGGTAACTGGCATGTAGAGGCCTTCTTTATAACAAACAGTTAAACCTCCATATTACGGTTTATGTAGGATGAACTAGACCCTTTATTAATCTGATGTACTGGGGTAGGATTCAGCTAGGAATTGAGTTATCCAAATAAATCATGCCACAAGGTAACATGGATGAAATTAACTATTTTTAATATTTATGTATGATGCTAGGATTGGGGTTGTACATGACTGAGTGATTAATTTTTCAAACTATGAATTTTTTCAATCTTTTTTTGTGATTTATGCTATGCTTTAAATTATCATGTTAGACCATGTGAAGCATAAGAAATTTGACTACATAGCAGCATTGCTCAAGTCCCCCTTTTGAAATCAGATCTATTAGTTTATGAGGAATATATGAGCATAAATTGATACAAAGTTATTTTCTAGAACTTGTTCTCTTAAGATCTTTATTGCTTATCAATGCAAAAAATAATGCAAATTTTAAAATCAAATTTTTTACTATCTCACAGGTAAATCTGTCAGCTGTAATGTCTGGGCATTACGAGTATAAGGTATCATTAGCTGTATTCTTCTTCAGCTGAAGGCTCCCAAAATAATCAGCACTTGTATTTTTATTTCTCAGGGAAAAGATCAGTAACTATATATCTACGCAAATATAATCCTAAGAGTCTACAGCATAATGCATATAATGCTAACCTCTGAGGATTTCTTTTCTATTCTAATACAAGTTATGCTTCCATTTTTACTTTTTTTTTTTTGCCTTTTAAAAATGGGATACCTGTTCTCTAGTCCAGTTCCCAGAGACTATCTCATTCTTAAAATGCATATATCAGTTGTTTGGGGTTGTTTATTTCTTTCCTGCTATTGCCCAGGTTTCTGGGATGTTCGACGAGACCATAATTTCTACTCAACCAGTTTAGTCAGAAATCTGAAAGTGGAAACAATAAACATTCTTTCTGGGAAAAAGGTTCTCCTTTAATGGCAACATATCATCTAACTATCTAATACATATCTTCTAACTATCAAAATATAAGGTAAGAAGTAAAGTACAGAGATTATACATTCAAAACTGATTTTCCCACAACCATAAACAGTAAATAAACACAAAAGAAACTCCATTATTAAATGAAATGAAACAAAGCCTTTCATTTTAGTAACTGAGAAAGCAATGAGAAGAAAACACTCTATTCTCAGAAGGCTTCAAACATTAAACATAAATTAAACCTACCTAACTCTTAGAGGAATAACTGAGGTCTACTAAGAATTGTTGTTTTAACCTTTCTTTTTCTGATAGCTCTGCTCTTGTGTGCAGTTAAATATTTGCTTCAAAGAAGCTGATCTGAGTCACTGCAGCTTTCAAGTGATCACAGATTCCAAAGGAAAGAGGCTCTGTAACACTACAGTCTTGGGCTCTGGTGGGCAGTAAAGTGGGGAGCAAGAAGTGCTGCTGTCCCACTTATAAAGGAAAAGAGTTCAGTCTGAGAAAAATACAAACATATGGCATTTGAAAGAAGTAGCCAAAAGAGTTCAGGATCCAATTCATTCATGATTGAAAATACATCTTTAATATCACCTCAGATGTAGCAACATATATTAACTTGGTCATGCACTTCAAGACTATAAAACCTCACACAGGTTTTGATGGTCACAGGAAAGGATCGCAAGATTTTAATTGCAACCAGGTTTAGCAGCAAAATACCAAAATACTTGAAATTATTGAATGTATCATCACATCCTTCTCCCACCCCAGTTTTTTTTTCACTCTATTTTTTAGCTATTAAAACTATTCAATTATTAAAGCATGCCAAGAAATACTACCGTATTGAATTTTGTTTAAAGAGAATTTGTTTAAATGAATGGGTTGACACAGAGGTCTTGTTTTAAAGTAGTGAGTGCTTTTCTTTAGAGTAGATGCAGTATGGATACACATTATTAAAAACAAAACAAAACAAAACAAAACAAAACAAAACAAAACAAAACAAAACAAAACAAAACCTACCTTCCATGTAAATTATGCAAGAAAATATAAATGGATAAAAAAGTTCTGTGTTTTCACAGTGAAAGAATAGAGATATGGGGATGGAGTCTTCTCCCTCTGTATGGAATCACTTATCAAATCCATACTTCTCCCTACTGACAAGCACAACAAAATAAAACTTAAAATTTTTTATGCTCTTCAGAGTATCAAAGAAATCTGACATCCAGGAAGATAAAGAAACACAGTGGCATTTTACCCAGCCTGCAGACAGCCGAACAGATGTCACAGCAGCCAGCAGCAGAGCCAATCAAGGAGTCAAAGTGAGGAATATACCAAGGGAACAGACCTAGGCCCAGATGCCAATACTAGAAGAATTCATCTCTTAACATCTGGTTGTACCAAGTATTCTCCATATGCGAGTGTATGTATTGGCTTTGGGCCTGGTACACACATTAAACATAAAATAAAATAAAAGAATGAGAATACTTTCAACACTGCCAGGAATAAGCAAAAAATCTGCCAAGTTTGTGCTGAAATACTGTGAATCTGACAGCTGATTCTCTATTTGTAAATGCACAATGTGTCCCTGTTGTAGTTTTGTATGTGTATAATTTAGACTGTGAAATAGGTCCCAACATGTTTAAAAAAGATTACCTAAACAGCTTTCTGAAATTGACCCAGCCTCTTAATATACTCTGACCCTCCCCCCCAAAAAAAATCAAATCATAAAACAACAACAACAAAAACAGACAAAATCAAACTAAAAAAAATCCCAACAAAACCCAAAATCAATACCCCTCACCCCCAAAAGACCCAACAAAAATGCAACAACAAAAAAACATCAACCAAAGTAACCCTAGAGAAATTGGACCTTACTGGATATTACATTCATTGTAATTGTGATTAACATACCAATAACTTCCACCTCCTCTCACCATCCACAAGCAACACAAATTAATAACCTTTAAAGAAATTGAAGAAGTTGAATAGAAATAGCACTAAGCAAAAAAGCAGCATGGACCTTGATACTGCAGATTATAAAACTAACAACTGTCTTTCTAAGTTTTTACTTAAATACTTTGTTACAAAACAGTTTATAGGGAAAGAAAAAAACACAAAACCAAAAAGCCTTGCATATGTAACTACAAATTAGGCAAACTGCTGTTTTGTTACTGGAAAATCTACTAAACACCTAAAATCACATAATTTGGGACACATGAACTGCCAATTGTTAGATAAAAAATCATCCAGGTCACGAAAAAGTGCCAGTCTGGAGCTCTCATTTAGATCTCGTTATCAAGGCAGGTTGTGATTTTTAATTTTTTAAAAAATACATACAGATATTTTTGTTCTGAATAACAGGTGATTTTGACAAGCAATCTGAGAACAGGCCCCTCGAATAGGCTTGCAGAAAAGACTGCAGGGAAAGTCTTTAAGAACATATTCTGGACAGATTGAAACTAAAACACTATCCATTGTGAAATAGACAATATGACAAACTTTGCCATACAATGGTCAGCCAAGAAGCCTCTTTTAACTGGCCACTAAACAGTCTCACAACTGTTGACGGAAGTAATTATGAGTATCATTTATGTATAAAGAAAGATGAATCTTACTACGTCTTATTACAATGCCAAAGACATGTCAAGGATCAGATTCTAATGGTAAGTCTACAACTACAATGAACAGGGATTTTACAGGCAAAACTGTTAGTGTTGAGGCTCCGAAATCTGCTTTTCCATAGGCATTGTAAAATCTTACTATAGTAAAAAGGGCCAATATTCTGTATATGACAACAAAAAATTATTGCTTTTCTAGTTAATGTTTTTGACCATCTAATGGTCCACATCTAATGAATAAAAAACCTCTCAGTAGTAGTAGTAGTAATAATAATAATAAAGTTCTATTCTCTGGTGTAATGCTCACTCTTCTGATGTTCCCCTCGATCCTGAGCTTGATGGATACAGTTTGCTTCAAGGCTTACAGTGGATGAGTTGTATCTTGACATCATAGCTAGAAGCAAGGTTTCCTAACTCACAGACCTGGGAGTCACTTGGAGCTATTTTAATAGGGCTTTAAGTCTTTGCTTTTTCACACCATGTCCTGTTTCAAGCTGGAAAATTGCAAGAAGCCTAATGCAAAGGGTGTGTGACAGCAAAAGAGTTTAAGTCCTTCACTGCATGGCACTCCCAGGACTCCATCTACATCTGGATAGGGATAAATTGGTTGAGCTCTAGGACTGTTGCAACAAGCTACAGCTGGCCCAGGCCAAGGCAAGCCTTGCCCCATTAACTACTGCAGTGTGTAGGTCCTTGGAGTCCTAGACAGATGAGTTCATGTTCTGTAATGTGAAGGATCACAAGGGACAGGGAGATTCAGGTGGGGAGTGTTGGCCACTGGGAGATTTACATCAATGTGCATTCCTAGTTTGAACTAAAGTGCTGATGCAGAGGCATTCTAAGTGGGTTGGGAGTTTGTGTGATTTGAAAAGTGGTTTTGGCACTCAGAGTTCAACTGTCTAAATGCTTAGGTCACTTCTGAAAAATACTAAAATATATCTTGGAATTCTTATAGTAAGCCTTTATTTCCTCACCTGCATGACAGACTACACCCTCTGCACAATTTTTAGAATATTGTCCCAAAGGCACTACTTCTCACTGGCAGACCCAAAGTATTTGCAATTCTCAAGCTCCAAACCCTGGCTGAACTGCAAAATGCTATTGCTGAGCTGAGCTTTTGTAATTTTTTAATAGCTTTTATGGCTGTAGGCAGCTATTTGCTCTCAAGAGTTTCTGAAGCAGAAAAAGAGAATCCAAGGGCCAGAAACATACACTTCACCTCTTCCCCGCCTCATAATGAGATGAGAAAGAGAAGATTGAATCTTCAGTTCTCTCTCGCATGTGCTGCACAAAAGGAAAAGCTGTAGGTCTGCTACAATCATCATTTCACCCATCCCTATGGGAACCTTTTACAACCCTATTCTAGCAGTCAACAAATAGTTATGTGATTTACTTTAGAGAATGAAATAATACACAGAGCTCAGATTAATATTGTATTTCTCATCAATATAAATATGAGGTACTGTAGTAATTGCAGTGTTCACTACTACACTATTTTTAAAAATTAGTTTAGTCTGCTATATCTCATTCATCACGTGCGAAACACTGTAATCTGCACCAAAATGATATTAGGCTCCATAACAAAGATCTTAGGTAAAATGAATTCAAAATTACTCTAAAGCATCAGACTATAAATTGATGCTTTCAGCAATTTGTGACTAATAGCAAATAATTTTCAGAGTGAAAATTAAATTTTTCTTCAATTCTGCATATCAATATTATACTCATAACAATATATCCTTTTTAATATATACATTTTTTGCAATTAGGGATGACAATGAATGTGTATTCCTTTACATTTTTTATTTGGTTTTTTTCCCATCTGACACAGACAAAGACTTAGGACTAATTTCAAGACCAATAGTTGTAAAGGCAGCGCATTTCAGCAATCATCTTACTGGACTGAACATGAGAACCACTTTTATTTATTTTTTTTATTCTGTCACTATATTCTGAGTGCAAGGTAGCAGAAGTTACTTTACACTTTTTACCTTACCTGCAATTTTTTCACTCGGTCCATTAAGTTCAGAGTCCTTTAGGGAACAGACATTTTTGCGTATGTTTAGAAAGCTGCAGGCACAATCTAAAGTCCATATTCTACCTTGTAGACAAATGTTCAACCTCTTTTAATTCAGTTCACACTATGAGCTGCCTGGGGCTCTTTTGTAATTATCTTCCGATTTCAAGATCCATCACATCCCTTCAGCCAAATTACACCAAAATTTATGTTCTTTCTGTCAGTCAAGTTTTCATACATATTTGCTTTAAAACATCCTTTGAACCTTACAATCCTTGAAAAAGAAGATTTTGGCCATCATCAATGTCTAACTCTAAGGCCTCTGTCAGGATCTTTATTATCTAACAAGCTATTTTTGCTTATCCAAGTGCACTACAAAGTTAAGGAATTATCTTTCTTCTTAAATAATTTCAAATGTGCTTTGAAACACTTAGGAACATAAAATAAATTCACTTTTATCTCTAATTGAAAAGAAGGAAAAATGAATATCTATTAACTCACTTTTTGTTCTCTTAGACTGTATTAATTCATAACCCATAAGACACTCTTGTGGCCAGAGCAGCAACATTTTAATCATATGTAATTTTGACATTCTAGACATGCAATGTAAAATTATCAAAATTTCCACTGATAAGTCCCTTAAGTAACAAGTTTCATTATCCACTTTAAGAGATAAAAGAACATTTAACTAACACACAAAAGTTGGACTCTTTAGGTTTTATTGGTTTCATTTAAACTGCTGCTGAGACTAAGAAGTAATTTTCCTTATTATCACTTGCTTTCAAAGAATTGAAAAGTGTCAAAGCATGAAATTTAATCATAAAGCACCCAATGCTTCTTCTCTTTAGAAACTGTTATTTTTCCTTCAAGGATTTCTATTATCATCTCTTTCTTTTTATGTCAAACATTCACTTTTCTAATGGTTTTTCCTTATGCCATTTTAATAACATCAAATCTTTAACTAAAACTGCATCTCAACAGAGATTAGGAAGAATGTATGAAAAAAGAAATTTAAAGTCTCTGGAAGGAGTTAAGGATGGATTGATTGTTATCTTATTTCTGACATTTTAAAATCCTTTGTGGAGTCATATTCTGTCTTCTGAATCTGACAAAATTGTAAAACGAGCCCAAGACTAAGCAAAACAACCAACTAAACAATAAAACAAAATATTTCTCTGATATTGGACATGGGAGGAGAAGGTTTTGCGTGGGAGCTTCTAGGAGAGTAAAATACTGCTAGATAAAACTATTTTAATAACAAAAGAAGCAAGAATTTTTTTGATTACTCAAAAAAACTCATGAAACAAAATTGTTTGCATCACTGCCACTACAGAATAACAAAACAAAAAAACTTCACATATCAGAGAGAAGAATCAGAGACTTGCAGGAGAATATCGGCAGAATGTGGATGATACCAAATCCCCCAAGATGGGCTCCTGGAACGTTATCCCTTAGAGACAAAGAAATTCCTTTAGTATGATATAACCCCTTTACTGAAGACCCCTTATCTTTTAAGATTCCTATTGGTTTTTAAGACAGTTAAGTGATTGGTTCTTTTTAAAGTTAAAAGGTAATTGGATAGTGTTAGAAACTTATAGTTTAATTGGTCAAGTTTACAATCCTCTAGAAATGTATAAAAACCCCTTGTTATTTGATGTATTCAGATTTTGTATGCTGATTCCCTTCAAAGAATAAACTACCTTTGGAACCTCAGCTGCGGATCCCCAAGTCTTATCTCTGCTGGCAGGTAGCTGGGAAAAGCTGCCCCAAGAACTTTGAGCTATCCGAGTTCTAGTAGCTACCCCAAGGCTGGGAAGCCCCAGCCCAGATAAAGCTACAGCAGAAGATATTTCAAATAATTAAGTGTATGAATACTATTCAACCTGTCTCATTACGTTTGTTACCATTTGGTCACAGCTGGGGGGCAACAAGTATATACCTATGAATTCTGTGGGAACTTAACTAGAAAACTCAAACTCTTCATAGGAATGGAAAAGTTATAAAAGCCAACATCTGGCTTCTTTTCAACTAAAATGATAAGTTAACAAGAACTCTAGGGAAACACAGAGAATCACAAACAAGCAGTTTTGGTTTCTCTGCATTGAAAATATTACAGCCCACAATAGAATAAGTGGAGATGGCGGTAAATATAATAATTAGAGTCAACAAAGCATGTAGAAAGAAATGTCTTAAAAAGAATTACTTTTTGAAGAAATATATAACCACAGACAAAAGAGTAACCCACAGTGTAAATGTGATTATATTTAAAAATTTTTGACAGCTCTTCTTCTTGAAAGGAATGGAGAAGGTAATCACTTCAAGACGATGTCACAGGCAAGACACAATAAATGACAGCCCCTGTATCAACAGGTTTGAGTTTGCCTAATCAGCTGAGTCCTTGCTTGTGACAGAGAAGTGTAATATTTGAGAGTTATAAGATAAAATTCTGAGAGTTCATGGCTGTTGCAAACTGTCCTGCTGCAAATCCTAATCCCAGAAATACGGAAGACAAATAAGAACCCCATTAGCGTTATTAATAGGTAAAGTGAATAGATATCAAATACTAGTGGATTTGGATAAGGGCTATCTGGATGGTGATTGAGGTGGTGATTTGGATAAGACCAAATGAGACAGCAGTATTTAGACTGCTTGGCTAGCTCACAAGCTTGCCCATGTTCTTGCCCACAGCACTACAATTCCCAGCTCAAAGGTCTCTCCTGGGAAGACTGGACACAATGTTTTATTATCCATGATGTGCTGCTCTTCACACTTGCCACTCTTGGGCACCCCTGGCAAAGGCCTCTCCCTGGGCATTCCCTGTGTGTCATTTCCCTGCTGTTCTCAGGGTCTTCCCAGATAGAAGATCTGAAGATCTGTCTGCACAAATCTCTGGGTTCTTCCCTAGTTTTTCAGATCTTTCATCCAATCAGGACTGACATCTTCTCTTTGGTGTCCCTCCTTTTCTCCAAAATCCTTTCTTCTTTACAGAAACCAAGTTTGAGCACCATTTCTTTTCTATGGGTCATGTTCTCTGTCTTCCCCATTCTAAGCAGTGCATATGCAGAAACAATATGTAATCAGACTACCTGTTGCTGCTTCTCTCCCATGTCTTTGTTTTTATTAAGTGGAGGATTCAGGACATGACTGTGCTGTTTAATTCTTGAAAAATTTACAACCAACTAGTACGCACTGATGCTAGCAAGTGGGAGCCTTGTGTTTAAGAGTTCAGATGCTCAATTCTAGACATTCAACCTTCTACTCACCACTCACCACCCCCGCCCACCCCCAAATATCTGTAGGCCATTAACATACACAATCCAATACTCTCTAAAATCAGTAAAATGGAGCACCTTCTAGTGGTTTCTATATCTATCCATTTTCTATTAAATGGGTCCTAGTGATCTAGATAAAGCTCAATAACTATATATCAGATTACTAAATCACTGATGGCACTATGCAATATTTTTTTCTCTAATTATGAAACCATGTACAGTGTGGGTTGAAAAAGTAATTAGAATTTACATTACTAAGCACTCCTTTTAATTATTATATAATTTCCTAATTTGTCACACTTAATTTTGAAAATACTTTAATTTCTTTCTGGTTTTTAGATCTGATTTTATGTTTAGATTTTTAATAGAAAGATCGAAAGAGTGCATGACATGCCAGATTCAAATTTTAAGTTTTTCTTTGATGTGAGGATTCTTGATTGCTACTTAGAGCTGCACAAATAAAGTTTCAGTAACTTCCAAACGGTTCCACAAATACAATTATTGATACAACATTTATTTTTTTAAAGTCTAAATCCATACCTTTTACATATTCTATAAATATTTATGTTCTCATATTTTAATAAAATGCTTGACAATAATTAATTTATTTGTGTAGGAAGTGGAAGATAATATAACTGGCAAAAATCTACTCAAATCTCTTTTTATGCAATTACTCTTCCCACACATCTACACAAATTCATATAACAAAGGAAATACTGCAAAAGCGCCTATTGAAAATAATTCCTAGAAATACATTTTTTGTGTCATTTATGCCATGGATATGTCTCTGCCCTCAAGAATTATATGTGCTTACTTTTGTACAAACATAAAACGAATGAATGTCACTACCTCAATAAGTTTGTAATTGTATAATTGTAACACAAATGACAGGAGGAGAGGGATCTCAGCTAGCTGTCTAGATTAACTATGGCATAATTAGTTTCATTTTGATGTATACATTAGAAAGTGAAAAAATCCCATCTCAGAGATCCCATCCCAAGAGTTTGATGGCAGACATCTAAATGTAGACACCTATCTACATTCATTCTATGGTTTTTAAAAGTGAATAAAAATTTATGCTATTGGAATTTCAAAAACTTGGACTTGAGGAGTTGATTATAAACTCTCTGTGTGTGTATGTGTCTTTGGACCCCACTTCTGTACTCATGACAACACATTACATCTTTTCTTCTCCTCAGTCAGCTCTCTACTTAGCAATGCAAATGCCAAAGTTGGCTAAGCATTTTAGGTCATCAGTGCAACTAAAATATCCAATGTAAAGGAACCAATAAAATTCATTCCTCATAATCTCTTGTATATGTAGACCCAGGATATTGTATAATACTATACTGTAACTTCTTCCAGAAGTTCTGATGTAAGATATTAGGGAAATATCAGAATCAACAGTATGCAAAAAGGTCTTGTAAGAACGACACATCATTTTGACCAGAGCCTGGCCAGGGACAACAATTTTAATCCATTGAAAGAGAGTAGACTAAGAAAGAATTAAAAATATGATGAGTATCATGAGATGCAGGAGAGGTTGTGGGCTCCCCACCACTGGAAGTGTTCAGGATCAGGTTGGATGAGGCTTTGAACAATCTGATGTAGTGGAAGGTGTCCCTGCTCATGGCAGGGGAGGAGGACTAGATGATCTTAAAGGTCCTTTCCAATTCAAACCATTCCATATTTCTAGATTTTTTTCCTTGCTTTTAATTTCAAAAATTGTAGTTTTCATCACCTATTGAAACTAGCCTACTTTATGCTTGTAAGTATATTGTTCATCTTTTTAAAAGAAATCAAGTATTTGCTGGTCTCATAATGAAGATAAATTACATGACCTAATGATCTGATTTCTTAAGCTTGCCCGTGTTTTTCTGAAGGAATATTATTAATATTCATGGAGCACAATACTTAAATTGAAGTCAAACAAATTTTTCTTTTTTTAATCTGGAAGAATAAATTTAAATTGTAAATCATTACTCCACAAGAAGTCTTTCTAAAACTGTTCCTACTATGTTAAAGACTTTATGTGATTGGCAGAGTTATTATAACGCTAAATTTTTCACATTGCTAATTTATGTGTCTTTGCCATATGCTTTGTAACTTACCTTTGCTGGTATTAGATAATATAAAGTAAGATTGATCTGCCTTTTTCATATAAAGAACTTCACAGTCTTCATGCAGTTTGAAAGCATATGGTTTTATTCCTCTTGTTCCTTTAATATTCCAGTTATTTATGCATTTGTCAGACTGACAGTCTGAAATATTAATGGTATGAACATTAATTTAAAACAACATCCAAAACTTTTTTTTTTCTTTTTTTTTAATACCCAAAGTTCCTTTGGAAATTAGAATACTGGTGGAAAAATGGGAGGAAAGGAAAGGGAAGTACTAGTTTTGAACAATATTTCCTTCAGAAAGGATGGTGCACTTGCTGTGGATATCCTCCATAGACACCAATTATTTTTGTTCTAGTCTTTAATCTATATTATAGACAGAGTGTCAATTTCTAATAATAAATTTCTTTTTTATGTGACAGCGGAAAATACAGCTATGTAATATATGTCAGATTAGTCATCAGGGTGTCATAGCCTTTTTACTGGTGTAAATTCAAAAGGGAATTTTTATTAAAACTTTGAAACATATCTGACAATTACAAAAAATATTATTTAAATGGCATCTGAAGAATCAGTGATTTCTTTTTTTTTTAATAGACTGTGTATTTACAAAAATCAAGTTGAACTACTCTGCACTTGGATTGCCTATTCCCACTATGTTGTCTCTCTACCCAGCCTTATTCTTGTCTTGACATTTTGAAAGTCACAAGGATGAGTTATTATCCAGTGAAGTGACAGAAAATCTTAAACTCTACTTTTCAGTAATAGCGTACACGAGGCAGAGAAATCTAATGGTAGAAAGTAAAACACATATGCCAGTTCCCCAGAAATATAAATTTTACATGTAAAAAAGGTGGTAAGCTTCCTAAGGTTGTGAGACTTCCTTCCCACACACTGGAGATCAGTTTAACTTGAAACTATTTTTTTAGTAAAGCTCATTTTAAAAAGGGAGACTAACAGCTGTTCTGTATTTAAAGACATTTAAGAAGAGATAAAAAATATTTTAGATTTTCCCCAAACACTTAAATGAAAATAATAAGTAATGTTAGCTGCATAAAAGAATACAGATTTTAGATAAAATGGACATACAGCATCAGGCATTAGAAATATGATCTTTCATATATACGGTCGATAAAAGTCTGCATAACAAAAAAAAAGCTCTTTAAGGAGAACTTTTTTTTCTTTCCTGAGGAACCAATACACAACAAGAGAGGTATGAAGATGAAGATATATTGTTGAGCCAAATTACACTGAGGGGAAACATAAATAAACTCTGTAAGACTGTCAGATTCAGAGAAGCCTTTCAGGCTGGAGGCAACACAAACACGATGAGTACGATGTCATAGTGCCAGTTGTTACATAACAAGAATTTTAAAATAACATCACATCCCAAATTACATTTGTGCTTTATTTTTTTATCTTTGTTTTATATTCACATTTTGTGACTGAGCTTATAGAATTGAAATACTAGGGAATGATTCACATATCAGTGGAATTAACAGTCACTGAAGTACCTTAGGTAAATGACACAAAGTATACAAGTGACCATGAATATTCTTTCTTTCATATGCATACTGCATTTACATTTACTTCAGCAGAATAATTAAGAATGTCAGTCTAAACCATGCATTGCTCTCATGCTATATTTACAATCTTCCAACACAAAATGCTTACAATAACTTTTCATAAATAAAAGCTAGGCAAAAATAAAATAATATTTTATTTAGAGAGCTAAAATGCAAGGAAAAAATGTTATGTTTTTCTTTTTCCAAAATTATTGCTGATTTTTTTTCCTCTCCTTAGACTGAGAGGCAGGCTAAGGGAATATTAGATATTATCTCAAGCCATATTTTTTTAATTTTAAGTAGATTAATCTCAAGTTTAGGACTAAAATTGCTGATATTCAAAGAAACTAGGAAGAAAGCATTAGCCTATGTACAGTGATTAGAGCACATTTCTGTAATATCAAATTTAAAAGTCTCTTGATAAATCTGCAGTCTTCTGCTTTAGACCACAGAGTTGAAATTGGGCCCACCTCATCATCAAAATACTGTGATGCTTGGTATCTGGAAGTAATATTTGAAACACCAATCAGTAGTTGATTTTAATGCACTATATCTCTAACATATTCAAAGCATTTAATCTGAACTCTTTTATGAACTTTATTATTATTCAATTTTTAAACACTCTTACAAGACCCTATCTTTTCAGTACTATCTAATCACATGAATAATTGCAGTATAGTAGCTTTTGGATAGTTTCTTTCAGAACTGCACTTTTAATTGATTCTATTATTTACCAGGAAGAAAAGCAGTACACAAAGTCCTAATCCTTGTCTCATACAAAAAGGACATTCAATTAGTTTTTCATTATTTAGACATGTTTAATGTCACTAACATCAATGAATATTACCATTTCCTTTCCAGTAGGAAAAGAGATGTTCCTGCAATAGGACTCCTTTAAGGCACTCTATCCATACACATGCAATGTATACTGAGAGCTATTATAGAAATTTAAACCAGAAAAGCACTGGCATTAGATATCAATGGACCTTTTTTTTTGGAGCTTGAATAGATCCAGTCTCCTGTAATTCATTTGGAAGGAAAGATACAAGTAGAGAACTCTATACTTGACACCTAGCTAGGGTTTCCTGCCCTCCAAATCTGTGGTGTCTGCAAAGTGACAGACCTCTGAGTTGTCCACCCCAGGTAATGCCAGTGTCACTTCAGCTTTCAAACTTGAGAAAAGTTGTATTCTCAAGAAGACTGAACTCAGGAAGACTGAATTTCCAGAGAAGTAAAGACTTCCAGCATCAGAGCTGATACTCCACACAGTATTTTTCTGAAGGGAAAAAAATAAAAAACAACCCAAACAAAAAAAACCCCAAACAAACAAACAAACAAACAAAAAAATCATCTCCCCCTTAGCTTTTTGATAGTGATCATGCAAACTGTTCATACTGCACAAATTCTTTTCCAAGTAGACCCTCTCTCTTCAATGTCCTATTGTAAGTGAAAACAAAAATAATGCTTTAAAGTTTCAAGGATTGTGAGGAAAAAAAAAAACAGGAAAAAACCTCAAACATCTCTGATGTTACAGTTCTTCCAACAGCTGCTTTGTTTGTAATCTAGTTTTCTACTTGTGTGAGTCTGTGGCAAATTTGCACAATCCTCTAATAAAAAACATCAAGGCTGAAGGTCCTGTCTACCATGACTTTTAGTCAAAGAAACGAGTGAGAATTCATATTAAAATTTCTACTCATAAAATGACCAAGTAAGAAGATCTGCTCGTTATTCCCTTACTCCTGACATTCCATTGACTTCTGTCTGAATTTTTCATTCTCTATACATTTTCTACTTGAATTATAACTTTATGTATTTGACACCATCTGTTTCTTATGTTAAAATATAAACAAACTATAGGTAAGAAAGCATGGAGATTTTTGTTTTAAAAATATTTCCAGAATTACCTTTTTATTAGATTAGTAAAAATGATCAGAAAGATCACTGCTCCTATAAGGAAATGCTGGGTGGGTGGGAGTTGTACAACCTGGAGGAGAGAAGGCTCCAGGGAAAGCTTATAGCAGCCTTCCAGTACTTAGAGGGAGATTACAAGAAAGATGGGGACAGACTGTTCAGACTGACAGCAAGCCCCTTCTCTGTAAGAGAAGGGATAATTGTTCAAACTAAAGGAGGGTCGATTCCAAGTAGATATAAGGAAGACTTTTTTTACAATGAGAGTGGTGAAACACTGGGACAGGTTGCCCACAGAGATGGGGGATACATTATCCGTGGATCATTGGAAAAGCAATTAAAAATTATTTTGCAGTCAAAGGCTTTCAGAAAAGAAAATTGGTGTTAATTAAAATAACTTAGTGCTGAAGCATAGAACAGCATCAGAAAAATCTACATCTGAGAACTAAACATAAATTTAAGAATACAATTTTCAGGTGAACTTCAAGATAATCCTCTCCAACATAATCCTAAGATAAAAATTTAAATAAAGTAATTAAAAGTACAACTAATATCATTTTAGTTACTTGCTCCCAAAGGATTAAGTATAACAAATGTTTTCAGAAGAAATTCAATTGTATTTGGGACAGGTCAGTGAACCTAAAGAATAATTTGCTTTCTAACATTGCTTTTGCAGCTCCAAAGCAAAAAGGCCTTTTCCTACAAACTGAAAGATGAAAGGTATTGTTAAAGTGAGATGTGAAAATGAAACCCTTAATTGAGTTCATATGTAGAGTGATATCAGTGTATAGCAGGAAAATATTACAAAATATATGCCCAAAAATGCACAACAATCCCTTGAAATTCCTTTCTTAAAATCACATTTCCTGGTATTTCTTGTTATATGCTTCTGAGGACCATCATTTTAACATACTCCACTCATACGTTAGTAAACCAGTTTCATACTAAACAAATAGCCTACTTGCCATGTCAATATCACCCTTGTTATACTTCTCATTTTTTCTTCTTATATGATACTCATCATTTATATCCAGCTTGAAGATTATTAGTTTCTTGTCATCTATACAATATAAATTATTTCAGTTATATGTAGACCTATTTAAACTGCATTTAAATGCAATGTGTCTAATTATGATATCTTATAAGATACATTATACAAAGCCAATAAAAAGTAATTTCACAATGTCATATCTCATACAAAAATTTGTTCATTTGTGTGTCTGGCTCCTTTTTTTACTTTTTTCCTTTTTTTTTCTTTAAATAGGAAAGCTAATCTTTGTATAATCCTTTCTTTAAATTAAATTCTGCCATTTTGTGACAGGATCATGTTTGGAATTAATGTAAATCTGAGTAAAGGCAAGCCAAATAATTACCACAGTCTTCTGATCCATCTTAATGTTCCCACATTTTAAAAAAGATTTAGGCACAAAGACACCACTATCACTCATTTGGTGAGGATTAATTCAACAAAGATAACACAAAGCAGTGTCTGTGGATTGACATTGCTAAGTTTTTAGGCTACAGTTCTGCTAACTATTTTAAGGCAGTCTTCCCTATACACCTGCCAGCTTGAAGATAAATTTAATGAAGTTAGAAATTAATATTTGAGTAATGAAATGCATGTAAGTGTTATGAGCATCTTGACTCAGTTATCTGCAATATTTAGTAATATGAAGAGGTTGAAAGTAGATGATAAGGTCTTGAATTCTGAAGTTTAATTTATGAGGAGAAACATAGTCTATGTATGACTGTATTATAAGTGGCTTGTCTTTAATATGTAACAATCTTATCAAAAACATGAAAAACATGATGGGTTTGGCACCTTTTTCAGGTAGGAAAAGAAAAATGCATTTCCTGAGGACACTTTGAAATTGTAGATTATCAACAGTTTTTGTAGGGAGCTGTCTAGAATACAAAGTTCTGTTTTATCTTTACATAGAACGATGGGAAAATAAACACAGATTTCAAAGGATGGAATGGGTCAAAAATTAGAATGCTTAAATCTTAAAAACATAATTTTAAGGTGGGTTTTATTGCTAATTTCTTGAGATTACAGATTATAAGAGATTAAAAATTTAAATTATTCTGAATTTGATAAAAATAAATAAATAAGGATTTGGTTTCATTCCATATATTTTTTTCCATTTGAAGGAAAATGAAATAAAATAAGATATTAACTCATTAATATGTTCTTCCATATTAACATAAAGGAAATGTCACCATTTCTCTCGTAACAATTTATGACTATTTCAGGTAGGTAGTGGGCTAAATTTGGATCACCCACTTTGTAAATTAACTTGTTTATTGCCTACATCTTTTTTACCCCCTTAAAATACTTACCTACAATCACACAGATATATGTATCTATGCCATTATGCCACCATGTGGATGCAGAATCATAAATCTTTAGCCATTTCAGGCAAGAAATTGGTTAAAACTTCAAATTATTTAAATGAAATGTTTTCATTACATCATAGCACGTAAAATCCAGATGCTGAATTTTACATCTGTCCTTTCAAAATATTCTGTTAAGCCATTTTTCCACCCTTTTTAGGATCCTCTGGGTGGCTCTGCCCTTCATTGTATTGACTCACAGCCTGCAGCTGTGTACCTGCAAGTTTGATGCCAGTGCACTCCATTGCCTTCTGCAGGTGTTTCATAGTAATATTAATGAGGACAAATACCAGCATAGAGCCCTTTGTTGTTCCACTTGATTTGAAGATCATTATTATTGTGTTTATGTTCCTACTCTGAGTTAAACGCTTCGTATAAATTACTCTTAGCTTTTTGGCAAACTGAATTACTTGCTCGGGAAAAAAATTAATTGGGTAAACAGGTAGATGTATAAATGCACAATAATAAACATTTTTTCCTTATTTAAATGCGTGAGCTTCCTTCTGTTGTGATATTTTAGCCATAGAAACCCATAGCATAAAATGGTTATGGTAGGCAATGAGCTTCTGAAAATGCAAAATATATACATAATTACCTGAATAATTTTGATTCCTCTCTGGATGCAAATTTTTAACTGTTTTTGGGGAAAAAAATAGAAAATAAAGCCAATGTTTTCTCCTTCTCTTCAACATCTCCATATTTATTAAATGCAATAATCATTTCTGTGTTATTTTCTGTGCTTTAATTATCAAAATTGTTAAGTGTGTTTATTTCTAAACTGAAATACAAATAAATAAATTGTTTATATTCCTCTTTTTTTATACAATGTAGACAATTCTTGTTAAATATTGTGTACATGTTTATATGTATATATCAATACAAATGTATGTAAGAATGTATGTATTTAGACTAAATACACATCACATAATTTGCTTTAGATGCCATAATGACATGTAATACATTTTTATATTGAATTTCCTGTAAATGTGGTGCTGCAATTGTAGCCAATTAAATAAAACCCTGTTGTGGTGCAGATGTTACCTGGTTTTATGTTTTTATTATATGCAAATTAAATTGTATGACTCTGGATTTATCTAAACCTCACTTGGACTTCCTCTGTTTTACCTATATTCCTTTCACAGAGAATACTCTGTATGTTCAACTACTCATGGCTTTAGAAAAATTTTGAGCAAGTAAATTATTATTTAAAATTTTTTAAATTTGTGGTTCAGATGACAGCTATAATGTTACTGGATGCTGGTAGGGCTTATCATTAAATTCTTAGGTTAATGAAAATGTATCAAAGCTTCAAAATTTTTCTGGAACATAGATCACTTTTCATCTTGTTTAATCTGAGCTTCCTCATATGATAAACGTCATACCTATAACCCTGCTTGAACAGGCTGGTTGGACCAGATGGACCCCAGAGGTCCCTTCGAACCTTACCCATTCTGTGATTCCATGATTAGACAAAAATTAACAACATCCTGTTAGTTCTAGCAGTGGTCCAGCTTGGTGAACCATGGGTTGACTATCAAAGAATACAACGACACAGGAAACATAGAATCATGCCTTTCTAGTTCTTATCATTAAAAGTAGAAATTAATTTAGACCAATAATGGTGCTACAGATTTTAAACTATAACTTTTGGTTAACAGATAAGTGAGGACTCTTGATTTCAAAGAGTTTAGGTAAACTGCTTTGCTACAAGAAATCCAAATATGTTTTAATGTTATTATATATATATTTATTATTATATATATTATAATTAATTATATTTATATTATTATATTTATTATATATATTTAAAAACTATAGTTTTGAGGGTTTTTTTAATTGAAGATGGCATTTATAAAGTTTAAAATTATATTCAATTAGATAAATATTTTGAATTTTGAATATTTTCAGAGCTTTTTTGATGAAGTATCAACTTTGGTCAAATGTTCCTGTTAAGTGAATAATTGGTATGTTCAGAAAGTTCACATTTCTGTCCTTGAGGTGTCTAAAATTGCTCTTATGATCAGAAGAATATTTGTGGCAAAACATTTATCACCATAGAGTTACTACGAATAGTTATTACAGTTCCAGTAGGAGGGAAGGTGGAATCCATTTTGACTCATGCTGACTGCAGATTTTAGTTGTCTGAAATAATCAGCATGAAAGTACAAGGGATGCTTTACACTTCATGGCTGCATTACAAGCTTCTTCAATTCTGACTCTGTAGGGTTATCTTTTCTTCAATATTATTTCTGCTCTGTTTTTGATATGCCAAGGAAGCCATAAGAAACTGAATTATTTAGATTAAAGCAGGCATTCAAATCCTTATTTATTACTTTAAAGTTATGTTCTACTGCTACTGAATTATGATATATTCTTGTTCATGATAAACTACCAGTATTGAAACATATAATGTGAAATGGAACAGTGGGTAGGAAAAAGTAATTTTTCCCCTCCTCTTAGATCTGGATTCTTGCTGTTTTGAAACTCCTGACTACATGAACTCAACAGGAAAGATATCTTATGTAGAAAATAATTTTGTTAGCTAAGGAATCGTGAGCAGACGAAAATTGCTGCACATTAGGTTAGGAGAAGGCGTTACTAATCTAAGGACAACAACACAAAAAAGTCCCAGGTGCTTATCAGCAAATTCAATTACACTAACAAAAAATGGCTTATAAATGCAAAGCTAAGAAGGCATTTATATATCTCAGGTGTTTTTTTTTCATTGTTGCCTTTTCATGGATCTTTACCAGAATTTGATGAGATAGGAGTAAAATGAAACATCAAGTATTCATAGGCAGACCACATATATTAAAAATAATGAAATTGCACTGCATATAGTAGCTTACCCAGCAGATTGTCACAGCATGCACCCTCATTAGGATGTCTGCTTGAAGCTTAGATTCCTGGCATAAGGTAAAAATGGAATATCCAGGTGATGGAGGCTAGACACAAGTATTTATCATTTACAAAACTGTTTTTCAAAGAGCTGTAAAGTCTATAGATCGTTTGTAATATATATGTACTGGCAGTTATTTTAGGCTGTTTTCAGACAAAATTTATGAATCTTCTTTAAACTAACCACTGTGTTTGAGTTTTGGGAATAGCAGAAAAAAGAGGGGAAAGTTGAACATTTCAAGAATTGTTGTGTTACCAATTTGTATGCATTTGAGTTAATTTCAAGCCTGCTGGGGTAACAGTGGCTCTTGGTATCATTTACTTTTTGTTCCTGGGAAAGCCCATTTTTAAAACTATATCAGAGTTATGCAGTACATGGAAAAGAATAAACCTGTTATATAGAGATGAAACTGATGGCTGCGAGAGAAAGGAAGGAAAGGAGAAGGAGAATAGGAATATAGGAAAAGATGAATGGAGAAAGAAGGAAGAGAGAAAAAGAGATAGAGAGAGAGGGAAATAGAGAAAGAAAGAGAGAAAGAGAGAGAAAAAAGATGAATAAAGCAGTCTGACTTTGTCAGGCTGAAGTCTAGCACACTTAGAAATTTTGCCTTACTTGGACCCCGTTTTATATATCATGATGACACTTGTTATTTTAGATGCCTTCAACCATTACTCCCAAGAAAGCACTTCCTATATCCACTGAAAATATATTTCTGTGTGCAGCCTGATGCTCACCATGGCAAGTGACAGACATCCTGACACCAACAGTAGCTTAGAGAACCCATCAAGAACATCATCGAGAAAAAAAGGGATTAAAAAACAACAGCAAAAAGGCTTTTTAAAACAAGTAAGCGAAAAATCTCCCAAAACAATGGCAACCAGATGTTAAAAAGAACAAATAAAACAAAGGAACTTTTTTTTTTATTTATTTTTGTATTTCAAGAGAATTCAATGCAAATGCAAGAACATCTCTGGATAAATGAGTTTAAAATGTTGCCAATCAACACATGACTGTAATGGAAGCCATCTGTGTTTTGGAAAAGATAAGCAGATTTATGTCTTTCTGGGAGCTTGTGATTTATTTTTGCTTTGAATAGTAAAGTGGATTTCACTTTTTCTAATAGTTTGTTCGTGAATGGACAAAAGAGAGGAAGGTTCCCAGTTTGTCTTCTCCTGTTACTTTTCAGGTGAGGTAGAAGTGCATGCAATTATGCCTTCATTGAAAATGAATAGGGCTTTATTAAATATGGTAATAAAATCTTTCTATAGGTGAAAGACAAATCCCAAGGGTAGTACAACATTCAATACTAGAAAACAAACCAAAGCAAATAGTGTTTTATGTTTCCAGCTCAAAACCTTTGCATTTACAAAAAGGAAAACTTATTTTAAGATATGGATCTTCGTAAACAGATACTTCAAGAAGCATATTTAGATTACAAACTCTGCTAACATAAAAACTATTATTTATTCTTGAACTATTTATGTATAGTAAGGATCTATAACTGCATTTCTGAGGTACGTCTGCATTACACCCAGAAGATGTAGGTCTACCTTGATCATAGCCTCTCTAGATCAGGCAGACTGTTTTGCCACTTGAGATACCCTATAAACTGTTTAATTTACTGCATAAATTAAACTATTTCTTCTTTTTGTGAGATGAATGGTCATTTCAAGCTTCATGGTGCTATCAGGAAAATAGGAAAACACATTGTGTCATAAAGGATATTTGAACACACCAAGAATGTTTCAACACTGCTTGAGCCCTGAATAATTGGAAGGAGACAAATTATTTGCAGTTTTACCCATGCTGCTTAATGAGTGCTTGTGTAAAGATGGGCGGAGGTAAAATTAGAGGAAATTGGGAAGTTATATTTTCGTTTTAACAGAAGTTACAACAGCACGGAAATTATAGGATGAAATGCAGTTACTACTCCCTGGATAGAACGTGGTTGGCACACCGGAAATTTACGCCACAATGATTCCCCACACACCCAACCTGCATCCGTAAGCATAGTACTAAGGGCAGAAACAGAGGGTGGAGGGGAGTCCAGGCTCTGGTGGAGTCCTTGAAGGAGGAGGAACTTGATGGTACTTTTCAGCTGATAAAACTAGTGGCAACTAGAATCCAGCTGAGGGAGAGAGATGTCTTGCTGCTGAACCAGAAACTGCTGTGAAAACACTCTCCTCAGATGGACTCATTATAACCTAATTGTAACTAATGTACTCCTTTATCCCAAAGTTATGCACCCCCAAGGTATGACCACCCTTCACTGAGAAAGTGTCTGCATTTTATTGACTGTACATTCAAGAGTGAAATGAGAATTTTGCACCGATCAGTAACAATGGTAGGTATGAACAGAGCCATTCAAGCTCCACCTAAACATACGGAAATAGTATAAAATTAAGTTAGAAATGAGGAAAAGTTAGGAAAGACTCCATCATAACTTCTGGGACCAGTCAACAAGCTGAAGCTGTCCTTTTCATAAACAATTCTATTGAGTAAACTCCATACTCTACATGCACTGATTGATTACATCAAGCTGGCTTTGATTAGTGACTTGTCTGTGTATTGCTTTGGATAAATTTTTGCAGTCCTGTACTACCATCAGCAATCCTTGAACCCTAAATGTCACAATTTTCTGTTATCATTGTGTATAACAAGGAATGTTATTCTGTAGACTGTTAGTGTTAGTCCCTGAAGGACAGTGACAATCACCAGCAGCAGGTTACATAAAAGTGTGGAGACCTGGGAAGGAGTTCTGTCTTGAGTTGTTGGCTTGTGACTGTGAGCAAGCCAGTCGGACCACCCTCCAAACCAGCTCAGTGGAAAGTCCTCATAATGGGCTGGGAACCAAGTGGACACATATATCTTTCCAATAGCCTTCTTGAAAACTTTCTTAATTCCATATACAGGAAGATTTTACTAATTTGGGGTTTGTTGATAAGTTTTTTGTTGCTATTGCCCAAGACAGACGAGATTATACTTGCTATTCATTGTTCAGGGTGTTCATGTCTTAAGATAGTGACCATGGACAAAAATAGATGGATTTTGCATGTCATTCATATCTACCTAAAGCAGAGTGGAATTGTACTATGCTGAAAATTATTGCTGTCTAGTTACAAAAAGAATAGACACATTTAACTCAGTTCTAGGGCAGATGTCCATCTACCTATAATCTATTTCCTAGTTGAAATCAATCTTATTCCTGCCTTTTGATCTAATTCTAAAATCTGCTAGCATGAATTCAAGTGATATAAAAACTTAGTGGGGATTTCAGAAGAACTTATTTGAAACTCACTTGCTTAAGCCCTTTCAAAATATATAGGGTATGTCTTTGGATGGGATTTATGTGGCCAATTGAAGATGTATATTCTTTAGTCACACGAGAACTAATCACTCTTTTTCTCCTTTTAGAGATGCTTTCACAGTAAAATTAATATTTTTGGGACATAAATATCACTATAAAGTATACTAAATATATTTTTAAATGTATTTACTTTCTAAAAAAAAACTATAGAAGGAATCAAAGAAACTAGCTTTGGTGTACATACCTATATTTAGTCAGATATATATCAGCCTTATGTTCAAAGTTTTTTCCATGACTTTTCAGTGACCAAAAAGCTTGGTCAGAACAATAGGTCTTTGTCAGTACATATTTCAACCAGGAATTCTTAGGAGGCTCAAATTGTCTTCTCAAATTGAATATTGTTTTTAATGAGAGTTTTTAACTCCTCGCATTCACATTTATCAAGGGCTGTGAAAACCTGACCTAACTAATATTTATATTTTATGGTCCAAAATGACAAAATTTAAAAATTAAATCTTAAAAAAATATTCTGATAACAAGCTAATAAAAAGGCTTCATTGAGTAATAATTTCCTTAACTTAATACATAACCGTATTTGTACACAGTATAATTTTCAATATTAATCCATTATGCCCGGAGAGAAAATGAGACTGGGTATTTTTAAAATATTGATATTCACTGCATCAAGCACTTCTGCAATAACCTTGAAATTCAAATAATGTTCAATATATTATTTTTATTTAAAATTATATCATAAATCTCATCTAACATAAAAAAATATTAGAAACCAGAAAAAAATAAATTATACCAATTTTTTTCCAAAATTATCATTGCATTTTATCCTGGGTGGCAATTTAGAACTTTTTTTTCTCCTGCATAGTCTGTTTTTGATAAGTCAACTAATATTACACTGCAGGTAACAGAGTTTCTCAGATATATGTTGAAATATACATATATTTTTGTTTGACTACAATTTAAATCACCATCTATACAAGAAACAATATCTCTCTGAAAGTAAACCACTTCCAGATAAAGACCTTGTGCTGGAAGGTCCAATATCATTTGGCATCCTGAAGCACAAAATCCCAGACTTCCTGATACTCTGGATTTTATCCAAGTTTACATGGTATTCTGTGGAAAGAAAATATTTAGTTATTATAAGAGCCTGAAATGCAGTAATTTTTGTTTTTCTTTTCAAAATAAGGTTTTCTGCCTAAGCTGTCTGAAGCACTATCTGATAAGCTTCATAAATTTTATTAAAGATTCTTCCTGCTCTTCTTGAAATTACTTATCTCAGAGGGTGCATAGGGTGCATCCTGTCATGATATCTTGTTGACAATAAATTCATTTGGTGAAGACCAAATGAACAATATCTTAGGAAAAATTTCATGACAAAGACATCTGACAATGACATAGGTTTGTGAGGTAAAAGCGAATTACATAAAGGATAAAAGTTACTTTTAAATAGCAAATGCACAGTCTCCAGTTAACTATTCCTGTCTATATACAAATAATCTAGCTCAGGGATTGGATTAAAAAAAAAAAAAATCTGAAGGGGTGCATTGCCTGATCCTTCCCAGACATTTGTTAAATTGTTATGAAATATTTGCTATCCATGAGTCAGAGTTATTGTTTTCTGGAGAATGAGGGTATTCATTTGTCAGTGGAGTTCCCATTGTCTTACCTGCTACATCTCAACAATGCCAGAAACATTGAGGATATACCTTTTTTTTCTTTTTTTTTTTATCTTGTAAAAACTCTATAATTCTTGTCTTGAAGGATATAGTGCTCCATTTTTAAATAGTTACACGAGTCATGCCCAGTCCTATATCCATAAAAGTGATTTTCTCTTATACAAGTATTTTTTCCTCATGTGCATAACCAGGTCAGGTAAATTCTACAGCATAGACCCAATTCCTGGCTTAAATAATCTGGTATCACTCCAGTTGATATAAATGAGAGTATACATGTCATTCAGTTTGGGATTTAAATGTGCAGTTGGGAGAATCGAAATAGTAATATCTAGTGATGTGTTCAGACAAGCACATTCAATAGAAAATATTTGTTTTATTTTTAAAAAAGGGGTTGTCTTGTTGTTGTTGTTGCTGTGAAATGATTATTTGACTTGAATCCCTGGTATATCATTCTTCCATGCTTCGTTAGAGGCTTACTTGATACATCACAATTTATATAAATGCTACACTTTTGCAGCACAAGTACTAAATGATGTTTTTCGAATTACAGTAATGTATCATATGAAACAATGTGTTTTAGTTCTTGTTAAAAGAATGGAAACAAGAATAAAGATAATTGTTTGACTGGTTTCTTTGCTTTCCTCATTGTAGGAACTAATATACATATGAAATATCCCATTATTCTGAGATTTTTTGCTATACATCTAAAAACCACATCCAGATTTGATGGTTTGGATATCAGTTGATGCAGAGTATTAGACACAAATCACAAATTAATTTATCTTCAGATCCAAAAATATGTTAATGTAATTATTAGACAGAGATTCACAGACTTAATTATTCAAACTCTTCTTCTTTAGGTTTATATTTGCTGTGAAAGAGGGGATCAATGACTTTAATTTAAAACAAAATTTTGATCCAACTCTAACGAAGTCTTTCTGCCTTGCTGCTTTCAATGTTTTCTGTACTAATACAATACTTTTTCATATTCAGTTAGAGAAAAAGAATAAAAAAACGTTAAGACTCAGGAACTGACACTAGTGGGCGCTCTTAATCCACGGGACTTTGGAAAACGAATTATTCTGGGGGGAAAAAAGGTAGAAAGAGTAATTAACATCACAGGAAAAAAAAAATAAGGTGAGTAAATAAGAAAGAGTAATATATTGTTTTGTGTTAAAACACAGGAGTCTGAGCAAATGAAATGTTAGTTTATCTACCACCTTCTTCATAATGATTCATTCTGCACACACCAATGTGAATATTTTTGTCTGTATATCACTATTAGAAGAAGATTAAGTTGAGAGAAGGGAACAACTGGGTAGCTTTTGAGACAGAAAATAAGGAAAAAAAATATATTTTAACCTGTTATGACAGGACCTTCCTTTCTTTTGGTGATGTTCTTACATGGGGTAGGGTAAGAAAACATTCTGTGGCTTAGTGAAACACAATATTGATATTTGAGACTGCTAGTGATGACTTCTTCATCCTAATTGCTTTTTAAAGCCTTCATAAGTAATTTTCAGTCTATTCTCTATGATTTTAATACAGCTTTTTGTTATTTTCAGGATATTTATCTGTTCCAGAAAGATAACCCTTAATGTAATAAGCGGAGCAGATAGAATAATTTTTACCTTATGCTTGGCTTTCTGGACATCCAATAAGCCCAAGGCTGTAATATTAAGTAGTAATACAGATATTTGGGATTATTTATTGTATTTATATACTATAGACAGAAAGTGGAAAGCACTAAACCTCAAAAGACTGGCTTAAAGGTAAACGTGAAGCATAAATGGGATGTGCATGACATTACCATAGGGTCACAAAAGCGATCTAACAGTATCAAGAGAAGAAAATGTCTCTATTCCTTGTCATAAAGGGCAACTGATTTAATCTTTGTGTAATATTAGGCAGAAATTTTTTCCAACTTGAGTTCTTCATTTTTCATGAATACTTTTGATTACATCTGTCTTGATAAGCTCCACCTTTTGTGATAATGTCCCTGTTGGTTGGAGACTGACAAATTATCCAGAATGAAGTATTCACATTCTAACTCAGTAGTCCACTGTCAACAGGATATATGACATTTGAAAGAAGTGCTAACAATTATAGACCGTTGAGAGCCCATTGAAAATATTAATGTGGAAAACAGTGAGATCCAAAACAATGAATTACCTGTGTAAGTTAAGGAAAGAAGCTGGTCCACAGACCCTACTGATGGGAAAGACTTCTGTAAAGAGGAGAGCAGATAGTGGTACCCAAAAAGAACTTGAAGGAGATGGAATGAGTCGACAGAGTGACTCAGTGCTCTGCAGAAGGGGATATCTTGCTCTTCCACAAGGCTCTTACTCACTTCCCCTCTGTCTTCTCCTAGCCTGACCACACACTACATCATTCCAATTTACTCGTTTGGCAGAAAGTTCATCCAACAAGTGAAACAAAAAAAAAGTTTCCTGACAGTCTAGTGAGCTAAATGAACATGCAACATCATT
The DNA here is from genome assembly GCA_013398595.1 of Tychaedon coryphoeus. Classification (NCBI taxonomy): domain Eukaryota; kingdom Metazoa; phylum Chordata; class Aves; order Passeriformes; family Muscicapidae; genus Tychaedon; species Tychaedon coryphoeus. The sequence continues at coordinate 405,150 of WBND01000341.1, forward strand.
AACCAAATATCAGTTCCACTGAAAAGGAAGGAGGGGAACAAGTGAATACCAAAGGTTAGGAAGAAATAAAGAGGTGGAGATCATTTCTTTGCGGTAGCAAAGTATATTAGCTTGACTTGAGAACCTTGATAAAAGCAATATCATGAGAGCAGAGGGAAGAACTGCTAAAAGACTCCACTTCCCATTTTAATGCCCCTCCAAAAATCTTGAATAATCATAGTTGAAAATTAAGAAATTTGTCTATAGAATTCCTGCACTAAATTTGAGCTTCTTGCCTTCACAGGAGGTAATGATTCTTTAATGCCTTCTCCAAGACAACTTCAGACATTGTTTATATGTTTGGGAGACAAATCTAATCTCTCTCCTGAAGTATGCTGAAATTCAGCCTTTATCTGTCATCTCATTTAGACTTTACTTAAACCTATGAGATTATAACTTCCTTTAACAAAATATTTTACTAGTTCTGAATAACAAGAGAAATATGAATCTACTGGACAGACTCCAGCAATAGGCCATTGAGATGAATAAGGAAGTGGAGCACCTCAAATATGAGGAAAGGCTGAGAGAAGTGTGACTGCTTATCATGGAGAAGAGCAGCCCCAAAGGGATGGCATTCAAGCACCATCTGATGGTGCTAAATATCTGATGGGAAGGAATAAAGAGGACACAGCCAGATTCTTTTCAGTGGTGCCTGTGACAGGACAAGAGACAATAGGTACAAACTGAAAAACAGGAGGCTCTCCCTGAAATGCAGGAAGTACTTTTTTACTGGGAAGATGACTGAGAAGTGAGGCAAATTGCCCAGGACTATTGTGGAGTTTTCATCCTTGGAGATACTCAAAAGTTGTCTGCACGTGATCCTTGGAAAACAGCTCTAGGTGACCTCATTTGACCCAGGGTGTTGAACAAGACAACGTCCAGAGGCATTCCAATTGCCTTCCAACCTCAACCCTTCTGTAATTCTGTGATTCTCAGAATTATTCAGCTACATTTATATAGTGGAGATAAACATCAAATTCACGTTTTCCTAAAAGAGTGATTTTGAAAGGATTCACTGCTGCTTTTAGTGAGAGGTATATATTACAGAGAACACTTTGAATGAAGGTTAATACTGTAAAATAACATGCCAGGTTATCTAATTATTACTGCTATTGTTGTAGAAAATGCTAATCTCATTGAATCTTTCCAGATTAAAAAAAAAACAAAAACAAAAACAAAAACAAAACAACAGCAACAACAAAACAAAACAAAAAACAAAAAAGTAGAAAATTAGTTTTGCATGGGTGTTTTCTTGCTTTCTTGTAACTAGAACATTGCCTAGATGAACTGATCAAAAATACCATAATAGAAATAAGAATTCTGTGGTTTGCTTTATACCAAGGAAATTTGGACTGTTATAAAAGAGATTACACTATGTAAATGAACTGCTGTGCAAGTAATGCTGCTTAATTAATACCTATTACTAAGCGTTGATTATAAAATAACACCAATAAAATTCACCTCTAAAAAATTTGAACCTTTTTTCATTGATACTGTGTAGCATTTTCCTTTTTTTAGCTGATTTTGTCATAGAGTAGAAATTTATTTGGTGGTCAGTGGAAAGGCTTTGGTGAAGTTTTATTTATACTACATTTTGAAGGGAGGGCAATGGGTTAGATTTGAGCTGGTTACATTTGTTAGGCAGATACACAGTTAAACCTCTGTAAAGACCTATTGACTTCTCTCTCACGAGGTCACCTAAAGAAATGGAAATATATTGAATAAATATTAATTGGTTATTCTGTATACCGGAACAAAGCTAAACTTAATGCATTCTGCATTGTTTCTAATAAAGAACTTCTTTTGTACTACTCTGAAATTCCATTTTTTCCATACTGAATAATTAGACAAGAAAATTACACATTAATTAAGATATTCCCCTGTTGACTTTCTTGTACTATTGCAGTCTTTTTATAGGCTGCTTCTTCAATTACCTTCTGGGATGTTTCTTATTTAGATGGGATCCTGCAGGGCTCACTGCTGAGATTGTTTGGCTCTGCAGAAATTCACATCATCTTTAAAAACCAACTATTTAGATTCACTTTTTCTTGCAAACAAGGGAAATAGCAGATGAGAGCTTATACCTAGCTAGGTCTCAACACAGCATACTTGAACTCAGAATGAGTCTAGTTTCTCTAGACTAGACAGAGCATTAAATGAGTCTCTAAGTGAAGTGCTGTTGTCTGCTATTCTTGGTATGGGGTTTCAGAAGTCTGGCTTCAAAGAGTTTCCAGGAAGCACTATCAAAAGTCAGGAGTAATTAACTTCCTTTCCATTGATTCAGGTTTGACATTATCCCAATTAATGAAAAAAATGCTATTTAACTAGTTATTAAAAATGGTCTGTCTGCTGCAATCTGTATCACAAATTCCAGTAACTCTTAATACTGACTTGACTTTTTGGATTACTTTTTCTGGGAGAAACAATGCCTTAACTACTAAAAATTTTTTATCACTGATACTCATGCTGTGCAAATGAGTTCTGAACCAACTATCAGTGTCCAAGAAGTAGTTACAAATATCTGTATAACATATAATCAATATTTACATCCATGTAATTTTTACTTCTATATTTCTTTAAAATATTAAAATGCTTTTAAATTGTCATATTATTTTGTGATTTATGCTTTTAGGTAAACCTCAGTGTCAGTACAAAAGATTGTTTTTCACAACTTCAATTCCTTTTTTTCACTTGCTACTTGATTTATGAGAATATCCTTAATTTATATTAGTTTCTAATGTAGCTTTCTAAGTCTGTATCCTTTGGAAGACAATCGATTTTATCCCTTGCAATGTATCATGCAGAGGTTTCAGTCCACTTTGCCACCATATATTTTGCAAATTTATATGGGTGGTTGGGTTTTTTTGGTTAATACAACTTAGTATTAAAATTATATTAATTAGCTTACCTTTCAGACATCACATATTTTTGCAATATATTACTTGGGGATTTTTTCCAAATACTCACTAAAATGTTATGTTAGCTTTTGGGTTTGTTGGAAACTGAATTTGCAATGCACTTATGAATTGCTAGTTTCCCATGATGAATTCAAGGACACCCAGTTACAAAATAATTACAGAAAACTCTGAGCATAAAGCTTGGACCCATTAAAATTAACCTAAATTTTATTCGTTACTTTTGATTTTTAAATTTTAATTTTAATTACAAGTTATTACGTTCTGGGTGTTTGCCATTGTCTTGATGTCATAGTACATCATATCACTGAGAAAATGATAACCCCATAAACCAAACCAAAACACTAAAAGCCCCCCCAAAACCTGTTAATGTAATTTGCATAAATGTGAAGAAAAATAATCAAATCAATGTCTAAAATTAAATTCAGGATTGGTTTCCTAAAACACATGAACACATAGTCAATTTCTCCTTACTTTGATTATCACTGAACTCTAGGATGCTATAGAATTAACTTGCATATATTTGAACACAGGCATTGATTAACTTAACTAATGCCCACACTGAGCATTACTAAAATGTCTAGGCAAACTTTAAAGCTTTTTGCCATTTTCTGAAATTGTAGATTTTTTTGCATAAAAATAACAAAAAAACTGTTCCCAGGCCTCACTGGTAAAAGAATTCTAAGAATTCTAGTTGATTTATAGGGCAATTTCTATATGAGGAAACACTACACTGCCATTCAAACAAATTTTTTCCTTTTTTTTTTTTCTTTCCTTTTCTTTCTTTTTATGAGACTGTCTAGGCTTTATCCTGTGAAACTTTTTAGGATACATTTCTGTTTTCTTTTAAGATGCAAATTATAAGAGAATGGTCCAGTATAGCCAAAAGATTTAAACATTTGTTGTTTATTACTGAAAATAAAGACTAAATTGATTCTCTGAGGAAATCAATTACCTAATCAGACTACAAATGTATTACTTAGCCAATTAAATCTTATATTAAAATAGCTACAGATTTTACTTGTGCTATTTTCAATCCATAGCATGGGTCTCACTTCAGTATTCTTGGTTATTTGAGAAGGGTTGGTTGGTTGGAGCTTGTTTGTTTGGGGGGTTTTGTGTGGGTTTTATTTGTTTGGGAGGTCTGGGGTTTTTTTGTTTGGTTTGGTTTTGTTTTTTTTAAGCTTGCCATACCCATCTATGAAGATTTTTGATTGATTTTATTTGAAGATTGAAAGATGCTTACAATTAAGGTTTTAGGGGAATAATCAGGAAACAGCGGGGAGTTTCTGTGATCTGTTTTCTGTAGTTACTTGTTTCTGTAAAATCCTGTTCTTAAGCTTGTAAAGAAAAAATTCTATGATATGATAAATTCTATATGATGTTATATTACTGCAAGTGTGAATTAAATGCCTTCATTTCTGTGATACAGTTTAGAATAAGCATTTTATATTCTTCCTATGCTTAAAAGATCAACAGTGAAAAGGTCCTAATAAAAGACGTTAGTAGTCACCCAGTTGCATGTACTCAAAACAATGTTAACATGGTATTCACTGGACACACTGTATCCATTAGATTCAATGGAATCATTGGTGATGAGGTGGATGATTATGTTTGGTTTTTGCAATTTTATTAAGCATGTGTAAAATAAGAGTGTCTTGCACACTAAAAGAAAAATAATATTTTTGACAATAATTTAAGAACAAAACTCTATGAATACACAGGAGATCCAATTCCGTTCCTGACTCCATTGAAATAAAAAGAACAGAGAGTATCTGGCAAGTATGCAAAACAAAATATCTTTTTTTTTATATCCCATCAAAGATGATATTAAAGTGTAAGAGACGTAAATTTTTTTTAGAAATTGAACGAGATTTATTTCTAATTATGTATCATCATTTTAATTGTATCAACATTAGATCCAATTCCAGTTTAGTAGCATCAGTTGACCATTCTCATATAATTGACTGCTAAGTTTCATACTCTGTGCCCAAATTTCTGTGACTAAGAGTTTTTCTTCCTATTAATTGAGGCTATCTTTCTCATTGCTACTTAGATTAGATACTGCACCTTGTCTTCCTCACAATAATTCAGTACTTCAGTGGCTATAAGGAACAATTATGAAACTGTAGCTATTCTCAGGAGTATGTTACATTGAGTAAGCAAAAAAAAAAATAGAAACTACAGACGCAACTCATAGATTTTTGTTGTGAAGTCTATATATTTTGTTTTCTTTAATAATGTATTTGGAAAGTAATTGCTTTTGGTTTTATCATAGTTAGTATGTGTCTGTGAGGATGGGAGCAAACAGTCTACAACCTCCTCTCCTCATGCTAATTTAGATCATTACTGTATTAATTGGTGAGAAACAAGTGTATTAGCTCAGAAAATCCTTCTGAGTCTATATCTGAAAAGTGCTCTTCACTTTTTCTCATTATTTCTTTGAAAGACAAGGCAGAAAAATTCTCCAGTTCTAGCATCTAAAATGTAAGTGGAAATTATTGATCATTTTTAAAAATTATTTGTAGTATTTGGAAAAAATAAAAGGTTATTTCAGGGCAGGCAGTTTTAAATAAACTTTAGTTAAATATGCTCACAAGAAATTATCACTATAATTTCTGTTATATAGCAGATGACATGAAGCTGAATGCTGCAGTTCATATGCTTAAGGGATGAGATACAATCCAGAGGGATCTTCAAGGCCTCAGGAGAGCACTCTTGTGAACCTCATGAAGTTCAACATGGCCAAGTGCAAGATCTTGCACCTGGGTTATTGTAATCCCCAATATCAGTACAGACTGGGGAATGTATGGATTGAAAACAGCCTTGCTGACAAGAACTTGAAAGTGCTGGGAGGATGAAAAACTGAATTTGAGCCATCAGTGAGCTTGCAGCTAAGAAAACCAATTTTATCCTGAGCTGCATGGAAAGATGTGTGGCCAAAAGGTCAAAGGAAGTGATTCTCCCTCTCATTCATTCTTCATGTCATTCTTCCCATGACACCCCACCTTAAATACTGTATTGAGCTCTGGGGTCCCCAGCAGAAAGACATGGACATGTTGGAGCAGGGGAGAGCTGCAATGACAGATAGAGGAATCAAACACCTATCCTATGAGAAAAAGGCTAAGAAAGTTTGTGTTCCTCAGCCTGGAGAAGAGAAGGTTCTGTCTTATTGCAGGCTTCCAATAATTAAAGTGGGCTTGTAAAAACCATGAGGAGAGACTTTTTACCAGGAATGCCTCCATAGACAAAGGAAACAGTTTTGAACTGAGAGACGATGTGTTCTGGTTTCAGCTGGGATAGATTTGACGCAAGGAAATAAATCTTTGTAGTCAGCCTGGTAAGACAGTGGAACAAGCTGCCCAGCGAAGTTGTGGGCATCTCATGAGGAAGTGCTGAAAGACAGGTTGCAGGGTGCTTTGAGCAACCTTAGCTAGTGCAAGATGTCCCTGCCCACAGTAGGAGGGCAGAAGTAGATGTTTTGGAGCTCCCTTTCTAATTAAAGTATTCTACGATTCTATGATCCCCTAGGGAGCTGGGAAAAGTTGTTGTAATTGAATAAAAAACCCCCTTTCAAACAAACAAAGGCCCCCACATTCAATAGTTCAGATGTTATCCAAAATCTTTGAGCACTGGTATTCAAAATGGTACAAACAATTATGTATCTGTGTCTGCTTACTATTCATAGTAAATTAAACCTATTGGCAATAAGGGATGTTCATGCATTTTAGTCTCACATACAAATCATTAATCACCTAATTGTTGATGGTATGCTTTCTCAAAGTTTCATGTCACAAATCTGTTAAATCCTTCCTGTATCAGCCTAGACAAACAAATTTATTTATCTTTTAAGTCTTTTATTTCTTGGCTTCTTCCTGGTTTTAAATCCTATGGAATCTATCAGTTTGGTTCTACTCTAGTCTTTAGTTATGTTTTCATGTTTTTCAGACATGAATTCAATACCTATATTATCTTCTGACAAAAAGAAAAAGCTTCAGTAGATGGTATTTTTCTAAAACAACCTCAGACTGACTTTTGATTTTAATAAGAGCTATATTTATTTATTTGTTGGACGAGGAATTAAACCTACAGTGCAACAAAAAATTAATGAATGTAAAGTCAACAAGCAATAACTTGAAGAACATTTGCATACATTTTACCTTTGCTTGGTTATTTTTTGTTAGGAAAGTATCTTAAAATAAAAGCAATCTGCATAATGCAGACATTGCTGAAAAGAGGTAATTTTCACTTCCTAATTAGTTATCCATGCACATATACTCACTCACACATACATAGGCCAACTTCAAAAAATGCTTTATCTGCCCAACAGTGCTGAATAAAGGCTCACCTAGAATATGAGATTTAGGAGCATGAGTATGAGGAGCTTGAATGTCAGTCCTGGCCTGCAGATGTGGGTCCCAGGTGAGGGTCACTGTAGATACACATTGCAGAGGACAAACAAACAGGTTTTATTGAATGTCATGGCACCTCTGTACAGCTAACTATAACAATTAACAATGGAAGCAGTCAGAAGTTGCCAGAGGGGTTAGACTTTATATCCAAGGTAATATTTGATGCCTCACAAAATAGGGCATGCTCAGCAGGTTGTACAAAATTACTTTGCAGCTCTAATGATGCAGCCAGTAACACTGAACTTTGATGCTGAATTGCTTTGTTCTGTTTTCAATGCTTTGTGCTTTTTCTTCCTGATGTGAACTATCTCAACCACGACTACTTTTTATATTCACTGTTATGATGAACAAGAGAAAAATAAAATTAGAGGAATTTGGAAAGGCTGCAGTGGAATGAGGCTTGCCAATAAAGATATCTTAATTTGAAATTCTCTAAAGTTTCATGTCTCTAACTCTGTTCATGTTTACTACTTTGGAGTATTGCGTAAAGTGTACTACTAAGTAATCACCTGAGGATACCCAGTTTTAAGGCTTAGCCTATGTGAAAGATTTTCGGATTTTTTTAGTTTTGGGGGTTTTGGGGCTTTTTTTGTTTGTTTCTTGTTTTGATTTTTTTCTAATTTTTAATTTTTTTTTATAAAATTGCTCACACCTCTGTCATGGTGGTGCATTATTCTGCAAAACAACAACAAAAAAATCCTACTGCAGGGCTGGAGACAGGACACAAACTTTATGGAGGGTGCATCTAAAAAGAATTGTCTAAATGATCTTTCTTTCCTTTAGACTTTTTGATTACAATGCAATTCAGGTGGAAAAAACTTTTGACCATATAAAGGATACAGTTATGAAAACACTTTTAGTCTGACTGCATAATTTTTTGAAGCCTCTGTAAGCAGAAAACAGAGTGGGACTTAGCTGTCCAGAGCAGATGAGCAGACAACATTTCAGTGACAGGTGGAAACACTTCACTTTCAGCAGGCTCATACAATCTAGCTGGACAATCCCAAATACAAAAGACTATAAGCATGTGAACATTTTTGCTGCAGAAGGACTTTGCAGCAATTGCCTGAACACACACTGAGTACTTCTCTTTAGAAATTTTTTAAAATTAATCTATGTCTTAAAAAAAAAAAAAAATCAAGTTATCAGTATTCATTTAGTATTCATAAATATGAACCTTTAGCAATAATTACAGAATTCCACTGAAAGGTGACTGTGTAAGCCAGGGCAGGCCTCTGAGATTGTTTCTGCAGCAATTACTCAGTGCTCAATAAAGAAGAGCAATTACTGATAAAACTCCTTCTTCTTAATAACATACATGCATATTGTTCTTGCTGATTTACAGAATTAACAGCCTTTCACAAGTCTCTCAACTAGCTGGCTTTATCTTGTGCATGTATTTAACTAAATGCAATGATGAGAATGCAGCAAATAAGTGTGCAAAGGACGCTTGTTGGCATGTATTTCTTCCTACACTTCATGTATTCCTTCCTACACTTCATGTATTCCTTAGCCAGCACACATTATTCTCACAGGTTAAAGGAAGAATGTTTTTAAAGGGTTTTCATCAGAATAGAGAGTCGAAGCTTTATTTTTCTGAGGTGTTTCCTGAGTTTTTCTATTAAATATATAGGAAAGATGGAGTTAATATGATGTGTGCTATTATTAAATGTTGAAATTACTATGTATGACTTTTGATTAAGATCATGGAATCATAGAATGGCTTGGGTTGGAGGAGACTTTACAGATCATCTGGTTCCAGTCCCCATGCAGTGGGCAGGGACACCTTTCTCTAGATCAGATTAGAACTCCATCCAACCTGGTCTTGAACACTGCCAGGGATGGACCACCCACAATGTCCTCAGGCAATTTTTGCCACCACCTTCACAATACAGAACACTAATTATTCTAGCAGTTATTTTTTTGACCAAGAACCATGTTGCAAATCTGACGTTTTAATTCCCAGATATAAAGAGAAACTAACATGTATTTAACAGAAAGAAAACATTGGCACTTTCATTTTTTGCTGAGAAAGTAATTTTTATAGGTTTAGGGATTCTTGAGGAAAAAAAAAATCAAAAAACCACACACTGCAGATTACCAATGTATGCCACAGGCACCTAATTCTTCTTTCTGCCATTTGTGCATCTCTGATAGTGCCTGATAATGGATTGATGACACTCCTCATCTAGGTAGAAATGCCTCTAATCCTCCAGAAAAATGTATTGTATCAGTTACAATCAACAGTAGGAGTCAGGGATTTTCCCCTGCCTTGTATTATTATTATTTATTTACCTAATATGTAACCTAATGGTCTGTGAGACACAAACTCTCTGGGAGTATTGCATGAAGCTAAACCAAATTTCTGAACAGCATAGACATTGCTAGAAATAGAGACAATACTATTTACCACAAGGTGCAATACAAAGATTATTTAAGGCCAATTGGGATTTATAAATTGTTGAATGCATTACAGAATTTTTCCCATATTTTCTGAATACTAGAAAAAAATTTAAAGAGCGCATGAAATAAAAAAATGTAGGAAATAACAAGACTTGTCACAGCATATAATAGAAAGGGAAATAAAGAAGTATATATGGGACAATATCTATCTCAACAGGACTTTAATATTGTATGATGCTTGCGAACAATTGCAACTTCGATAATTAGACACTACAAGGAAGAAGTGGCTCCTTTCTTATCATAGTGAATTAAGAAAATAACAAATATCCAAACCAATTAAGCATATAGAACACAAAAACATCACATTTTTGAAAAAAATAAGAAACCTGTAGAATTTAGACAGAATTCCAATGTAACTATTCAGACTATCTCAGCAGACATTTTAGAGTTTCACCAGCCATGATGGAGATATTCAAGAGCTATAGGTAATGTTTGCACTTCTCATAAAATCTCTGTTCTATCTTGAGCCAGAATCCAGAGTGCCAGATTGGCATAAATTGTCTCAACAACCATAATTCTGAGAGATATTATGATTAAAATATCCGTATAAATATTTGTGATGATTTTATCTATCTACAAATTAGAACGCTTTCAAAATATTTATTTTTTCAGGCTTCTCAGTCCTAGTAATGGGAAAAATGTTAATAAACAACCCTCTTTGGCCAACCATCTTTTCAGTCACCTCTATAAAGTCAAGGAAACAAATTTTTCCTTACCTTAAGTATCGAAATTGGAATTTTAATGGCCTTGTGCTAAGAGAAGAAGCAGATATTCTGCAAGAGCCAAAATTGACAGGGATATGTGTTGATGTATATTAGAGAGCAGCTATTCTTTCTCTTGTTTTTTTTTTTTTGTACAATAAAAATCCATGGGCATCTGTCATTTCATCTTGAAAGCTGTGATCATCTAAATATTATTTAAAATATGCTACTGTCTATTAATTTCTTTTGGAATATTATTTATTCTGAGAAAAATAACAAAGCAAACTTTTTTTTTTCTCCACAAATAAAATTTTGCAATAAAATAAAGAAAAACTTTTTTTTTTTCTGCATCTTGTTTTCATAATTATTTTTTTTAATGTCAGTAAACACAGAGAAGAATAAGGGGGTTAAGTATAAAGTCAAATAACTTCTCTGAAGCAGAGTTCATTAGTTACAGTTAGTTCTTCAGAAATAGCAATAAAATTCAATTTAAACTTCAACAAAAATTTGTACTTGAATCTTTCTAAGTACTTACACAACAAAAACTTTCTTAATTAAAAATATTTTTAATTATAGATTTGTTAATCATGACGTAAGTACAAAAATGAGATGGGGTAATTAATTTCAGTCTTTAAAGATGCAAACCATTGCAGCAAAAATACTGGGTAATTTTGCCTTTCTCTATGTGGCTTTTGTGAATACTCATCCATTTTTCTACTGCATGCACCTTTTGGTGCTACACGTGTCTAACCCCAGCTTTGCCAGGAACTGCTTATTCAGGATATACCTCAATTTGTTGTGGATAGACAGAGAAAAATACAATGCAAAGATTATCCTGATCCAGGTGAAATCTGTTTTGCTTACTTTCTAGGGGATAATTTACACTGAGTTTATATCTTGGTTAAGGTTTCATTTATCCTGATGATATTCTTGGCTTTATAAAGTATGTTTCTTCTTTTCTTATCGACAAATTTTGAACACAATTCTATTTCAACCTTAGTTGAAAGTATACACCAATAGAGAGGCAAAGATATCACAGGTAACAGATCAAAAATTCATCACTGCTTGAGAATACAGGAAAGATACATTTAGATTTTCTTTATGAGGAATATGATCCCTGTCTTTAAATCTCATTCTCAGAGTGTTTAATAATGGTTTACAGTTTAAGCTCCCTTATATCATCCCAATATTTATTCTGCTATTTGGAATCTCCTGAACACCTATGAAGTCTAATAGGGATCTAAGATATCTGGATGAAACAAGAATCTGGATAGAAGAAGATGTGACGATTACACTAAAATGAAATGAACATATACAAAAAGGTGAGAAGAAAACCCAACCAAAAATTTCTACTTCTCTTCACAGGAACTTTTCTATTATTCACCTACCTGGAATCCAAAGGTAGTCAGATGTCACACTGTCTCAGCATAATTATTTAGGATTTGGGATTTAAAAGAAAGATATTCACAGAAAATTCAGTGTTAGCAATTTCTCAACTCACAGGACAATTTATTTTACTTTTTCTTTAAAGATTTTATCCTCTTCTAATAAAAAGTTTGCCTGCATTCCCTTTACCCAACAGGAATTTTGTAACAAAATATTGTTGTTGTTGTTGCTGTTATTATTATTATTATTATTATTATTATTATAGTCTTTTAGCTGAGAGATTTTAGAAATACACTCAGTCTGAAAGCAAACTTGATGTCATGAACATACTTTCAACTTCGAGAAATCCAGATCTCCAGATCTGTTTAACTTATACACTTGATCTGCACTATCTGCACTACTTTTACATTTTTGCCCCACAGTGACATTGTCATTACTATACAGCTTAGGTACTAAACTTCCACTACAACTACTGCAGCTTAAAACCAGAAGTGCTCTTCCATAGAGCTTAAACATTCTTTAACACTGTCTTAAAGAAGTGTTGTTTGAATTAAACCAGGATGAAACAAACCAAAGAGAGAAAAATAAATATGGAATTTTAGCAGAAATTAATTTTGAAATAGAGGGAGGGAGGAGGAACTTTTCCCCCAGTGACAAATAGATAGCTCACAGGAAGTTTTGTAGCAGGCTCCATGGAGAACTATCACTCCTATGAACTTGGCACCTTTTGAACCTTAGGAAAAAAAAAAAAAAACAACCAAAAGTTCCACGTGCTGTCTGCTTCTACAGATGAGGAGTCGCTATCCTTTGGGACCAGGCAGTCCCTTATGTCATGATAGCAACTTGAAATCAATGCCTAGATTCCTATACTACTGAAGAAGTATAACTTCCAGAGCATTAGCAAAATATGTAAGATAAAGATGAACAAGATGAGCTACTACTTGGACTGGGTCCATTTTGACATCCTTTCTCTGTTGTATGATCTGTGGCTTGCACATCAGAAAGATAAAAAGTCTTCCTGATTATTCCTCAAGCATCAGAAAATGGAAAAAGTGGATATGCTATTGATTCTTTAAAGAGGAATTTTAACTAGGTCAAAGACAGAGAAGAGACTGAAAGCACTAAAAGAAGGCATACAACTATTTTTAAGGATCTTTTTTCTCCTTGATGGATAAAACTGTAGATGTTAATTTCCTGTAATTAAATTGGGCATTAACCTTTATTCCCCCACAGGCAGTTATTTACCTGGGAGATTTTAGTAAAATTTATATGTTTGGGTTTTCAGTTCAATGACGCAAACTGCCTGAGCCTAATTTTCTCATGCAATGCTGTCATAAATGTGCAGTAATTTTAGAGTGTTCCAACCAGTACTTGCAGTTCTACAGTGGAAATTCTCTTAAAATTGCCTCAATTAATTTTTTGTGTGCTATGAATCAGCACCTTACATGATATAAGAAGACTTTTTTAAAATAGATTTTACCTTAAAAATCTTCATTTCAAGTACTTTAAATCAAATAATTCGAAACGATGAAATATGCCTAAACTTTAGATCCATTACATACATTTGCATCTGGTATGATTCTCCAAATGTCCAACTGAAAGATCTCAGTAGACTTCAGGAATGGAGATACAAAATTTACAGAGATTATCAGAGCAAGTGTGAGAGTGGTCAGTCCTGTCACTGGGCACCAGTGCAAAGAGCCTGGTTCTGTCTTCATTGCAACTTCCCCTCGGGTAGTTATGTACACTGAGAACAGCTCCCCTGACCCTTCTCTTCTCTGGGCTGCACAGTCCCTGCCCTTTAACCTTTCCCCATAGAAGAATGTTCTAGTGCCTTAGTCATCCTGGGGCTCATTGTTGATGTCCACGTCTCTCTCGCACTGAGGAGCCCAGAACTGGACATAACACCCAAATGCAGCCTCAACAGTGCTGAGGGAAGGAGAAGGATCACCTCACATGCTCTGCTGGCAGGAATATTCTTAAAGCTGTGCCATTAGCTTCATTTGCAGCAAGAGCACATTGTTGACTCTTGTTCAAGTTGTAGTCCAGCGCGGCCCCCAGGTCCTTTTCTGCCAAGCTACTTTCCTGCTGGGTGGTCCTGGTTCATACTGGTACATGGGATTATTCCTCTGCACGTGCAGAACTTTAACTTTTCCTTGTTGAATTTAATGAGATTCCTGTCAGCCTATTTTTTCACCCTGTGGAGGTCATTCTGAGTGATAGAACAACTCCCTGCATATCAGCCACTCCTCCCAGCTTCCTGGCATCAGAAAACTTGCTGAGGGTGCACTCTGCCCTATGATGCAGACCATTAAGGAAGATCATAAAATCATAGAATCATTAAGCTTGAAAAAGACCCTTACAATCAAGGAATGCAGTCCATAAACCTAACACTGCCAAGTCCACCACTACACTGTGTTTCGAAATGCCACATCCATTATTTCCTAATACCCAATTTCAACCCTCGCAGGTGCAACCTGAAGTCATTTCCTCTTGTTCTATCCCTTGTTATGAGGGAGAGCATACTCACTACAGCCTCCCTTCAGGCAGACGTAAAGACCAAGAACATTATCCCTGAACGTCATCTTCTCCAAGTTAAACAATCCCAGCTCCCTCAGCCACCTCCTCATCAGATGTGCACTCCAGACCCTCCACCAACTTAATTGCCCTTCCCTGGATGTGCTCCAGCACCTCAAAGCCTTGCTTTTTGTAAGGGGCTCAAAACAACACAGGGCTTGAGGTGCAGCCTCACCAGTCCTGAGTACAGAGATGATCACTGCCCTAGTGCTGCTGGGCACACTATTGCTGATGCAGGCCAGGATACCACTGGCATGTTAAAGAGGATCAGACCCAGTACTGACACCTTGTGTATGCCTCTATTTACCAGCCTCCAACTAGACTATGAGCCACTGATCAGCATCTCCTGGGCCCGTGCTAGGTCTCCATGTTAGGCTGTGTGTATAGCAGGAAATCCAGTCTATTATAACAGCTATTTATGTGAGATAAATTTATGCAAAATCTTCACATTAATTCTGAACTTATGTCATGGAATGGATAATATAGATATAATTAAAACCATGGATAATAATTTTCTATTGCTAAAAAGCTTAATGAGATTCATCAGTTTTATTTTACTGACAGTTGATTATAGTGGGAACATGTGCTTTCCTTAGTTTTCATGAGATTGTGAACCTACGTATGCACAGTTATTATTCATCTGTAAGTTACCAAGATATATATATTAGATAGTATTTGTTTATAATATTTAACTAAATTTGGTTGGATTTTTTTCAGAATCATCATCAGGACCATGCATCCACCAAAGCCAATATGATTAAATGCTTTTTTATAATATTAAGCAGTACAACGCCTGTTTCACTTGAAGTTTGAGGCCCTGCTATTTCTTGGGGGATTAAGGCATTTACAGTTCGAATTTGCTTCTCTGACACAGCAGGAATGTTCATTTTTGATGTTTAATGTTAACAGAGCATGAAATAAAACAAACAATCAAAAACTCCCCCCACCCATGATTCATACGACTAATTAACTAGATGAGCTGAAATACCATAGATTTTATTTACATCACTCTCACTAGGACATAAAAGACTATATTTTGTAAGGACCATTATTTTCTCTTTACTTACCTGAGTAATATGTAAACAGGGAACAAAAAAAAAAAACAAAACAAAAAAAAAAAAAACAAAAAAACCCAAAAAAACAAAAGAATATTTTTAAGTAATTGTGCAACAATTTTGTGCTACATAGAAATTGTAGTTAGTTAGACAAATAGATACAATGAAAATAATAAATAACATTGATCATATGAAGACACATGCAACTATTCTTGTAGCAGTCAATCCAAGAGTTATTGAAGTGTTTATTTGTACAAGTATTTATTAATTCACACTTACAATCATGATAATTTGGTGGCTCAAAAAAACACCTCAATTCATCCCAAAATTATAGACATAAATTTTCCTTTCCTTTCTACCTCCACTGAAAAACTTCAATATACACAGTAAATAATTGAGATAAGCAGGCATTTCTGTGCCAGATATTCCCACAAAGTCCATCATCTCACATGGTGATACTATTAAAAGCTGTAATTTTGTGATGGTGATTTTGTTTATCACATTGGTTTAAGAAATTTTGAGTCATCTGTTGGTCTGAAAAATTTAAAGAGAAAATTATTATGCCTACAAGGTTTTTCTTGGGAATTTTAAAAACTTGATCTTAGTTTTGCTCTCTGCAGTATAATGTTGAAGAGGGTTCTACTTTGTTTTTCATCAGACAAGCCTGAGATTCTCTGTTGGTTTCAGATAGTATTTTTTAAAACATTTTTCTTTTTACTTCAAGACTAATCAGATCTCTTCAGACTGGTTTTAGAGATATTGTGGGTCAAGATGAATTACATATCCCATGGAATCTCTTCAGATGTGAGTCTAAAACCACCTCTGACAAAATTAACTACGTAATCCCAGCACACATACATCTCATCATAGAGTTATAGAAAACTTCAGGGTAGAAAACATCTTAAGATCAACAAGACCAAGCATTAACTTGCACTGCCAAGTCCACAACTAAATCAAATCCCTAGGAACTATATCTGTTTGCCTTTTAAATACTTCTAGGGTTGGTAACAAGTAGTTTGTGGTCTTCAGCTGTGAAACACAGCCTGCCTGTATTAAGCATCATAACCCTACATAAAATTGTACTATTTGCTTTTATATTGCACCAGATAAAATATAGGAATAGGGTCAAAAATTCTAAGAAAAACCCTTTTCCAGAGGAAAGCTTACTTCCTCTCACAGTCTTGGACTTAGGTGGTGCAGTCTGACAGGGTGAAAGTACTTAGAGTAGCATTTAGCTACTTAGAGTGTTTAGAATTTAGGAGTTGTGATTATCCTAAGCAACCTGGGAAAAGTCTAGGACTCAGATATCCTATACCTTGGGAAACTTATTATAAAACCATGTCTGGCTTTATTCACTATAGAGAGAATCCTGAAGATGTTAGCCAAAATTTCACAATGCATAACTTCTCAGATGCATCTGAGACTGGCTGTTTTGGATATTCTTGATTAATATCTGAATAACAACAAACTTCAGGAAGAATTTAGATTGCTGTCTGCTATTTCTACTCAAAAATGTGATCTAGAACATGTATGTTTAAACTGAAAGTTTAGTTACATCAAATTTTATCACAGGAAGAGATAGTGTTTATGCTCTTACCCTCCAATAACATTTGAAATCAATCACATTTGATATGATTATATTATATGACAATGATTTTCACATGTGGGTTTCAGGTGGCACTGAGGAGGAATTTTTCTGACTAATTATTTGAGATTTTTGATGCAATATAAGCATTCAGACTTTCTCAGTAGAATTTAGGTAGACATGTTCTTATTGTTTCTTTGCATGTTTAATTTGGACATTATTATCAAGACTCACAATGTCCTGTATTATTTTATAAAATTAATAGTTTAGTAACTGTTGAATGAAAACACACTTTGAATGCAACATATTTCAGACTCTGATAATGTCTAATATAAATGTCAGTCTGTGTTGCTATCACAATAAAAACTATGTTTAAAAACAGAACAGTACTTACTAAGTTGTTAATTACATTCCTGTTTATGAAACTTCATGATAAAATGAACCAAAAATTGAAGTTTTAAATTTAAAATTACTTAAATTGATTGATAAAAACATCAAATTGAAAGTTGTTTCTATGCACATCATTATTTTGCCTACTAAATAGACTTTTCTAGAATGACAACCCTTAACTTACCCATTTTAAAAAGCACCTCTACAACTGTGGTTGAGTGAATTTCAGCAACTCAACCATTGCCATCTAGCTTAATATGCCTAAATAGTACCTGAAAGAAACTAAAAGTAACATTCCCCTTTTTCTTTGTGATGCTTTCATGCAATATTCCTCCTCCAAAAAGGGAAACAACACAAAAGGCCATTTCATGTCCTAAATGTATGATTCTGGGAATCTGGGAATAAATGTGAAGGACTTCTCTGTGGGGATTAGAGATTTAGTGTGCAGCATTGTGCTGTACAAGGTGAAAATGAAGTCTACCTTTTACTGAGTTGTTTCTCATCTCACTCTCTTTGAAAGTGTGCATTACCTTCATGTATTCAAGCCATTCCAAATCACTGACATAGTCATGCTGGTCAGAGAAACAGGTGTGTTTTGACCAATTTTTGACTTAAAACCAGGCTAATGTGATAAATTACCATTATGAACTACTTTATCTACAACTAAATTTCCTGACTAGACAGTGCACAAGAGCTGAAAAAAGCTAAATGGTCAAAAATAATAAAGAACATAACGTGCCATACATTTAATTATATTTCTAAGGCCGTTTGTATTTCCTTGATTGAACAGAAAGGTTCAGCTGGTCAAGGCATTTAAGAATTTTTAAGCTCTCCATATTGATTTTTTGTTTGATGTAGAATTGAGTTTTAGCCTAGGTATTCTCTTCATTGATAGATAACAAGGAAAAAATGTTCTCTTTAAATATGGTGCTTTTTTTTCATGTAGCTGTTAGTGGCTGGAGAAACAGACATACGCATGCACAAAAGGGAAAATATTTAGTTACTTGCAGTGAACATAGTACACAATTTAAAGGGGGTTCAGAGACAAGTGGAATTTTTACTTGTTTTTTTCCCCTTTATGGAACATTTAGATAAAGAGTAAAGGGTTTAGCAATAGCTGGATTTTTTGCAACAAAAAAATTTCATTGAAGCTGGGACACAGAGGGAAGGATTGTGAAGTCAGTCAGTGAAAGAAAACAAACATATTTTGTATTTTTAAAAGTAAAGCAAAACAAAGAATCTAGAGGCTTTCCATTCTTGTAGATATTCTATGGAAAGCCTTCCAACCAGGTTATAAAGATCAAATATCTAAATACCACTTGCTTTTTATGGTAGTCTATGAGTATTTTTCATTATTCTCACAGGAAATTCTAGTGGTTTTAGTAAGGTTTTTTTATGTTTTGATTTT
Organism: Tychaedon coryphoeus; assembly: GCA_013398595.1. Taxonomy (NCBI): domain Eukaryota; kingdom Metazoa; phylum Chordata; class Aves; order Passeriformes; family Muscicapidae; genus Tychaedon; species Tychaedon coryphoeus. The sequence continues at coordinate 424,081 of WBND01000341.1, forward strand.
GGTTTTTTGGGTTTTTATTTATTTTTTTCCCTCAGATGAGAGATGAGCAAATGTATCAATGGCTGTTCAGCATTTGCAAAGAGATAAATATAGTGAGTGTTTTTCTGGAGGGGAACTGATCTGGACGAAGGGAGAAAGGAGGGCGGGGAGGATGAGATCCGTATAATGAAGCTGTGGTGTTAATGCCAGAAAGTTAAAGGTAAAATGTAACAGTTTGTCACAATTATGTTTCATATTGGCAGGTGTTCTGAACTTTCTGTTTGATAACTAGACATATAAATTTCAGTTCTTAAAGCTTTGCAGCCAATTTAAGGGCTCATTTATTTCCCTGACAGCAAGATATATATGCTGCCTGGCGTAGTGGATGTCTGGGGCCAAATCCACCACTTTGTTGCCTGTGTGTCTTGTGGGAAGTAAATAGTAGCAATTTTTCAGCACAGGCATACCAGCACAAGGTGTTTAGCAAATAAATGAGCATAAGATGACCTGTAGTGTCCTGAAATTACTAAAATTCATGAATAATAAAATGATCTATAGATTGTTAGCAGAGGGCTATAACAAAGGCTAATTTGCAGTCACTGAAGCTTTACAGGATAATTTTTAATTTTTGAAAATTTAATGACTTCATCAGTTTTTTACCTATTTTTTTCCCAACATAATTGTCTGAAAGCTACCTTCAGCAGAGATCTTCTGTCTAAATAAAATCACAATCACTTATATCATCACATTATGAGTATGGAACTGACTTTATCTATACAAATTTTCGTTTTTTCCCACAATAGGACAACTACCAAAAATATCTCTTTATCTTATGAACACATATTTTTCTATTTTTTAAATCTTATTAACATATGAAATAATTATATAAAAAGACCCAAACAACCAACAATATAGCAATGCACAGGGAAGAGGAACTTGGAAAAAAAAGACATCTAGTGAGCAAAATACAGCTCTTTGAAAATAAGTGAAAAGGCTCTAAAACAAATCAAAGAAATGAGAAAAAATTAAAAAGATGAACACATAATAACATATAAATTCTGTGGCATTTAGCTAATGCTTTGAAAAGAAAAGAAGTGACCCATGAGTTTGGGTTCTTGATTATATTTAATTTTATTTATTTGCATTGTTCACTGACACATCCATCCTGAAATAACCAAGAGACAGAAACCACAGTTATTCTCTTCTTTACCTGAATGGCTGATCACTTGCTACAGCTGTTCTGTCCTCCCAATTAAAAATATCTTTATTTTTATTCAGTGTATGACATCTTCACACTTGGTTGTTTCCAACATACCCTTCAGTTGGAGACAGATTTGCATTATCTTGGGTGCTATTAAAGAAAAATTGGATTCAAGGCCTGGTTATTTTATAAAATTATATGAATTTTATGGTTATTCAAATTCTGCATTTTACCTGTCTCATATCAATATATGCAAATTTAGAAAAAACATACTACCTTTGCTATACTGTTTTATGTTATCCTTTCTATACATCGATGCCCACCCCTCAGTTGAATAAAGGTAAGTATAAGTTGATATTTTTGCCTAATGTATTTTTAAGAGAGAAAATATTCACATATTACTTTTGAAGAAACAATCCCCCCTAGGAATTAGTGGGGAGCAACACTTTTTAATAACAAATGTAAGTACCAGAAGAAAGCTCTGTTTGCAGTGATATATATTTCTTTCAGGAAATATTTGAACCATGATTTGGAAAAGCAAAAGTAAAAAATAGGAGCATTGTCTCTGTAATCGTCCCTGCTTTCTCTAAATCACATTGTTAATTAAGGAAATTACATTTTGAAACCATTTAAAAAGGAAAGCTAATTAACATCATTCTGTCAGTGTAGAGAAATAGTGGCATTTGGCAGATACTTGAGAAGTACTTTCAGGAGATATTTACAGTGAAAATATTAAAGAAAGAGAAAGTACAAATGAAATATAGCAATATTTGGAAATTACCATTTAAAGAAAAAAGTATTCAAAGGAGGGAAGGGAAAGATAAAATAAATGAAATGAGCAGTTAGTCTTCTTATTTTACAATTTTAATTGCTTTTTGACCTTTAGAATACTTCTGAAGACAAAAAAAAATAAATAAATGTATTTTTGAAGTCTTCTTTGGTTTTATTTTTTAAAGTAGTTATTCTCTGACAATGCAGAACAAATTTCTCCTTTTGAAATGTTCTTGAATTATGATTGAAAATTTATGACTTAATAAGTACCATTCCATGAAATATTATATTGTTCTTCAAGTGGTATTTTTGAAGGAAAAGAAAAGAGAAAAGAATTATTAGCTTGCAGCAATAAACTTCTCTAGACAATGGACTTCATGGATGAAACTTCACATAGGTAATCACAGTGACCTTGTTCTTTGCAAAAGTTGTGCATAATGTTTATTGTAATCAGAACATATGGGCCATCTAATTAGTCCCAGAGCTTCAGAGCTGGTGCTTAAAACACAGTAAGTGGGAATTGTTCCTTAAAAAAGGTCAGCACAAATGGAATGTCTGGAACCTTTTTGGTTTTGGTTTTATTCACCTTCCCAGTCAGTAAGGAAATGTACCCTTCTGAGGTTTCTTGGGCAGTGTCTAGAAGGAGAACAAATAAATAATTAGTTGCATACACTTACTAGGATTTATGATCATGCCATTTTTACTGGTTTGCTACTAAACACTTTTTCATCTTATCTTGATCGTGCTTCCCCAGAAAATAAACTTGACTGAACTCAAAGCAGCAGAAAAATGAAGTAGAAGTTTAATATTGTTTTTACTTTCTGCTATTGCCAACCTTTTGTTCTATAACTTTTTTTTATTCTTTCATGCTATGAATAGGTTGAGTGCTATATTGTCTTTTTAGCAGTAAAATGATTAATAATTTCTAATAGCATTCTAACTTTTTGAAAGGTTAAAATTAAGGGTGAATGCCCCAGAAAAACATCTTTTTCTTGCAGGCACTGTAGGCCTGTCAGGGTGATATCACGCAAAAACATGGTGCCCAAAAAACCTGCAAACTGGAACATAGCACTGACACTTAATTCTGCTTCTGCCTGTTTGGCACCCAGGAGGCTGAAACTCAATAAACCTGTGAGTCTCCAAAAATTGCCTATTCAGAACATACTAAGCTCTAACATCTCTCTACTTCTTTGGTTGCATTAAGGGTTTTCTGAATTTGTAAGGCTGCTGGCTAACTACATTCACTCTAAAATTTCATGGCAAAGCTCATGCTCTTTAGGTAGAGAAACAGAAATTAATATTATCTACTAGAATGAAGGACAGCCTTCTGCATCACTGGGGCTGTAGAATAAAGACATTAAATTTTTTTATCCTCTTAACACTTTGTGAAGTTCACTTGTTCATTCAGATTCCTTATCATGGTCTAATATAAAATAATCAGTTTAACTGTGGAAGGAGAATGTAGCATAGACTTGACTAAGTGAGATATATGAGATCTAAACCATTAAATCCATGTAAAAATTCACTGAATTTAACTTGAGACACTTATTTGGAGTGATTTTTCTATTAGGCACCATGGAATGTGTCTCCATCAGAATTTTTTGAAGGTTTACCTCTATACAGGTTGTCCTTAATTACTTTCTTTACTCTAAGCACACCTTGCACTAACACAGCACTTTCTCTGCACTACAGCAACAGTGTAATTGCCAGAACTGCCGCTACCCAAAAAGAAATACACTGTGCCTGCTCAATAACCTTTGGGAAGGGAGATGTGTGAACCTCACCAAACAGATGCATTAGACCTATTAAATCTCTGGTCTGATAATTCTAATAGCCAGCATTCAAGCAAGTTAATTTAATGAGCTTAGTGCAGTAAGAGCAATTTCAGCTATTTTCATGTATTTGAGTGCTATATTTCTTTGCTTCACCTTTTTAGTAAATCTCATTAAAACCACACAGACTCAGTTAACTTTTTCAAATAGCCACTCTTTACAGAACTAGAGGAATTAAGTGAAATTAGTGTCGTGTTCTGAGAATGCTTTGCACTGCCCTTGAACTTAAACTTTAATAATTTTTATATATCTCCGTTCGGCTTACTGGATCAGACTTTGAATAATATTGTTGCCATGTTGAAAACTATTATATATATGCTTTATGCATGGATTAATTTAAAAAGTATTTAATTTACCTGAATTTTTAAAGCAGAAATTTACTGAAAATATAATGCAGTTTCTTAAATATCTGAATGCTGGTGGGGTTTTTACAGTCACCTAAGACTCTGACAACCAAATGTTAAAGCTATAAATGCTAGGAACAGAACTACAAAGTCTGATTAAACTTTAGAAATGAAAATTTCCAGCATAACTGTAGGTCCTTGGAAGATTATTCATTTTAACAAGCTAAACTAAATTGTAGAGATGAAATGGATGCTTTAAAGTTGCAGCATTTTGTGCAAACTTCCATGTGGAGTGGCTGCGAAAACCTCTCTTGTTAAGCATGTACAAATACTTCTGAGTCACAAACTTTGTTTGAGGAATTATAAAGATTTAAAAAACAGAAGAACAGTATGGATGCAATAGTTAAATGATGCAACAAAAACTTGTTCAGAGAAATACCAAGATCATTAGCCTTTCATCTTAGACTACAGACAGACACACAGATCAAAACAAAATCAGATTTAGATCTTAAAATCTGTGAGAAATCTTTTTACTGCAAATTGTTTCTATTTTGATCCTCCATCACATACTTTACTAAAAACAATAATCCACTAAAGCCTACACCTCAAAAAAGTTATTAGACTGTTCTGGCAAGAAAGAGAAATATTATCTGGCTAGTCCTAAGAGTCATTCATGTACTAGTGATTTTGTCAGCACTTCCCATATACAGAATCTGAGGATGTATCTTTCCATCTTAGGGTTTCAGTCTCAGTCTGTGAGATCTAACAGCAACAAGCCAGGTGCATGAGGTGGAAGAAACGGTGACGTAACAGCCATTGCCATTATATTGCCAAAGTTCAGCTGAGGATGATTGGGGAAGGAGAAAAAAAAAAGAGTTCTCTTTTTATTCTGCTTGGTGATAATGGAAATAGCAATATAAATACGGAAAAACATTTATGGAAAACACCAAGTTTTTTCCTTTTCTTTTACCTTCTTTTTTCAGACATTGCATTACCTCCATGCTTAATCTAGAATTCAGTCATTCATTTTCTTTTTTACTGATAATCGGTGTACCTGTACACTGTAGACTTTGAAAGCACAGCAATAATATTGCAGAATAATGTTTTGTAAATAAGCCAATATGAAAGCCATGGTAGTTTCCTTAGGCTGAAAATCTTCCAAGAATCAGGATAGATGCTTTGAAGATTAATCCCAGCTAAACCCCGTGTTGTTTCGTGTAACATCCCAGTATTATCAACACTGTCGTAATTGCAAAATGTAAGCAAGGCATAATTCAATAGTCACTAGATTTGAATGGCTAAAAGATCGTCCAGCAGATTACATTCAAATAAGTAATACTTTTGATTTTTTCAGAACTGTGAAAGGATTGTGAGCAATCCCTTGGACCAAAAATAAATCACAGTATCTATTGTGCTTCAGGACTACAGTTTTATATATTGTGTCATGCAGTACATCTTTTGGTTCCATTCATGGACTGTACTTTATTGTACTATGCAGTCTGCACAATGCCTTTGAATCAGAAACCAAGAAGCAAGGAGAAATGACTAAATAAAAAGTCACAGGTTTTAATTCTATTGAGAGGCAGCCAGTTTGGCACCATGACATTGTAATAAGAACTACAGGAAGAATCACAGTCTATTTTTGCTCTTCTTCTGACTGACTCCTCCTGTGATTTCAGCCAAATTAATCAGGGCCTAATTCTGTCAACTTTAGCCACAGTGATTAATTCTTTACTCAGTGAGTAATCCCATATCAGAAAGTTGGAAAGTATGCAGAACCTTTCACAAATATCAGAAGGCTGAATCCACTCAAAAACTCATCTTTCTCAGCATGAAATGTATCTCACTGACTTCCCTCTAATCACCAAAAATGCTCTGTGTTACAGATCTGCAATGAGAGTTGAAAGAACCAGTCATTTATATTTTTTCTGGGTGGC
>WBND01000341.1:430179-451116 GCA_013398595.1 Tychaedon coryphoeus
GATATTTATAAATAACATTATTCTACAGATTGCATGACTGCAGAACAGCTTATGTCAAGTTCTGCAGTTATCAAATCTGGTAGCTTGATAGAGGCAAATCTACCGCAGCAGCCTCATGCCTCCATGTCCAGTCAGGAGTGAGGCTGGCAAGTATTCCCAGTAGGCATGTATGCATAGAGCACAGGTATACAGCACGTTATACACGCAGCTGGCCACACAGATCAATGCAGATGAAAACATTCATCACTCACACAGACATGAACAGCACCAAAAGCATCAGTGTTCCCATTTCTCATTATATATCTCTGTGTGTATGTATACAAATGTCCATTTGTTCCTGCTGGATCCCTCCACCAGCTGAGCTCTCCCAGTCCCTTGAATTCCAGTCTCTCTGTTTGCATCTCTACATACACCCCCCCAAGGGTTGCAGTCACATCCAGGTGCTGGAGCAGGCCATTACACACACATGCACAAGGACACAGACGCAACCAGATATTCTAATCAACCCCCAGACCACACTATCCCTCCAGCAGATCTCTGGAGCTCCCTGGATGCTCTGAAAGCCAGCTTCTGCTGTGGTCTCCCTGTCAGAGACACACAGACTGACTCCCAGGTCACTTTACGTGCTCAACTGGCTCATCTGGCTTATCTTCAAAACAAATCAAACCCTCACAACTGCATTTTTCCCAGTTGCTGCCTCTGTCCCCTGCTCTGATTCCATTTGCTAGAACTCAAGCCTTCTTAAACCCGCGCATATTGAAGAGAAATATCCTCATGCAGGAAAGAGTTAGAAAGGAATTCAAGAAGAAGGAAAAACAGACTGAATTGATCAGATGTAAAATATGGCTGAAAATTATACAGACCAACAAACAATTAACATGCAAATGTCTCTATTTATCCTCTTACTCCTTTGTTTTCTCATTTTTGTCCCTCACCAAATCACCCAGATCTATCTCTCTATTCTTTTCCTTGCCTTTGGTTCCTCTTCTAAACATTCTGTAATAATTCCTTTGTAGTTGCAAATGCTTTTCTCTAGCATCCCATAATGTGTTACAAATTCTCTAGGTAGTGACTCACACTTATTCAGCAAAATGATCTTACAGACATTCCCTTTGGCTCATGGGGTGACTGAGGCATCTGAACCACGGCCCTGAGGTTCTTCTGGGACAGCCCTGGGGTTGGCCTGGACAAGCCTGAGTCTTTAGCTTGGGTTCCTGCTGGACATTGTACTCCTATTATCCTCTGAGCTGCTGGGCAGGGCTGTGATGGGCTCATGAATCCCATGGTGTGTCTGGGTGTAGCCCAGCAGTTGTGCCTCTTATCTCTGTTCCTTACCTTTGTCTGTGAAAATTGACATTTTTTTAGCAGACAAGCTAAAAATGGGGTCTTGAATGTGGTGTTCTTCCCTTCATAATAGTGATCCCTTTAGCATTTAGGACTTACAGACTGAAATGACTGTTAAAGAAACAGGACAAAAACAGAAATGTTACAAATGAGTGAGGGATGCAAACTCTAAATGGAACTGAGGAACCTTGAAAAGTATAGTGTTCAAGTTAAGAGTAGCCTTGAACAATAAAAACTTTTGTATTTAGCATTTATATAGTCAATAACCTCAATTGACATTGACCTTGGGAGCAAAATGGTCTAATATTTTCACTTGGGTGAACTGTTATTGGAGAGTTTCTCCAGTGTATTAGACACAAGCATGTGTTCCATCAACATCAAGTATACGCTATCTTTTTCATCAATTTTCTTTTATTTTGTTTTAACAATGTTATTGTGGTAAGGACAGGGAAAAAACACTTTTTCTGAGAGTTAACTTCATCTCTGATGTACTGCTACTGAAATCAACACCTTTGCTGTAGTTTTTCTTCTCAGAAAGCTCTGCATTTATTATGCCGGTAATAAAATAGACTGTATGAATGAAAAAAAAATACAGTTATTCTCTGTAGACTTTAAGATTAATTTCTTTTTAATTTGAAGAAGTGAATATGCAGTAGGAAAACTTCTAAATGCAGTCTAAACTGTTATAGACAAAATTCAACTAATGTACTTATCCAGCAGAACTGTCAGGGAGACAACATTGACAAAATGTCCTAACATAAATGAGTTTTGCTATAATTCAAAATAAGGGACTGACAGAAGTGGTACTGACCACCCAGCCTGGGTGAATGACTGACAACCACGTACATCAATTGGTAAGAGTTAAGAGAGACCAGCCAAACCAGAAGAACATCTGCCATATTGTAGATTACATGTAATTTGGCTCACTCAATCTGTTTTACCATGAATAACAAAAATGTATTTCAAAAACAGTGTTAGAACTTATTTCTAGAATACATTGAAATTGCAGCAGGACCTTTTGGTTGCTCTTAAAACCTAAGATTTTAGATTTCCATTTCATTCCAGGAAAAACTGCTCACGCCCACAGAAAACAGTTTCCCTACATTGTCAGTTCAGCTACATATGGAAGAAATGTTATCTTCTCCTTTTCTTCTGGATATTTTTGCCATCTAGCCTCCTTGCTGTTGGGAGACAGAAGAAGGAAATCAGTGTTACCAAACTCACTGGAATTAAGAAAAAAAAAAAGCTTGCTGCTGAAGGGAAGAAGGAAAGGACATGTCTAACTGGAGCAGCTGCCAATGTTTTACTCCAGCTGGGCTCACTATCTCCATTCTATCTCGCACACAAGCATCTTGCTTATGTTTATACAGTTGTTACATTGCAAGAAAGCACCACTCAAAAAGTAAGGACAGGTTAACATACAACCAAATATTTGTATATCTTGATTTGAAGAGGAAAACAGAAATAGGAATGAAAAACAAAAGAAAGGAAACCATGGGAAATTGATTTTTAAGATCTTTAAAAATTCTATAGTTATCTATTATATACTACTAAATCTAACAAGGAGAAAGTTAATGTATGTGAAGTAGTAGTAAGGAATTTTTCAACATTATATTAATACTGTAAATTACTTTTCATATTTTGGAGATGTCAACAGCCATCAGGAAAAGACCCTTTCCCTGTGTGTATCCTTATATATGAAAGCTCTCTCTTCTACAACTGCCAAATAGAATGGTATTCTTTATCTTGTTCCAAGTGAGCTTTTTACTCAAGGAAATGTTGTCAGCATGGGCTCTTTTTCTGACTTTAAAATTGATTACTGACCATTTATTTTCTGCAACATTTTCAGTATCTCTACAAAAGTAATCATATGTCCTTATATCTCCAAGAAAGCTCTATTGTATGTTTTACCTCTGTGAAACTAACTCAGAAACAGAAATAGAAACACTAACACACTAACACACTTAAGGCTGCCATAATGAATATAGGCTATTAGAATTTGAAACCGTATTCAAATAGGTTTAAAATTTAGGGATGAGAAGAGGCAGAAACCATGCAATGCACAGATGATGTGGGGAATATAAGAAGTGTTTGACAACTAGGAAACTAGCTATTTAAAAATTAAAAGTGTGTGAAATTAAAAATTAAATTATACCTCTTACTGAAAACCAGTATTTTTACAGTACCCTAGTGTACCTGGCTCCTTCATGGAAGTATTGCTTTATTTTTGACTAAAGTTATTTGACCAGGCTTTCACATTTTCCCTTTTTCCATTATGTCTCTCATTGTCGTTTTATGCACATAAAATATCTACTTGTGATCAGATCAGCTTGATATTTTCTAGTGATTTAACCTGTTCCAAATCCAGATGCAAAAGGCATTGTGGCCCTGGTATCCTTTTCAAGTGGTCACAATATCTCGAGCATACTAAAGTTCCATGGTACATGGCTCTGCTGTTACAGTATATATATTGCTCTTGCACTTTTTCATTGATAGTAAAGAGGTAAGCAGGAAAAAAACCACAAAATAGTCACTCTGTAATTTCCTTTCATATCAGAAATTAGAGTATTTTGATAGACATCTGTTTCACAGCCGAAGCAAATTTCATTAGCTGTCTCTTCAAAACTCTTGCCCCCTATGTTATACTTGGAGCACTGTTTCTCTGAGATCCATCTTCTTTTTATCTGCCATCTCTTTGGAAACCCTTTCTACTCTCTTTTCCTTTCCTTGGTCTTCTTTTCATGTCCTCTTTTTATTTTATTCCTACTCTCCCTATATTTCTACCAATTTGCTGCTCTCAAGGATATCCCTAAGGAAAGAAAAAAAAAAAAAAAGAAAGAAAAGAAAAAACCCATTAAAAAGTCATTGAGTCGTTGGTGGAATTGCAATCACATGAGAGAATATTGGGGTAAAAAATGGTATAGCTTTGCCTTCATATTCCATTCTGCTTTTTTTCATGTTAATAGGATTTTTAAAATTCTATTAATATATACTCAAGGCACACTGAATATTTAGTGGGATTTTTTTTCTAGTTTAGAAAATAAGGACAAAAAATCACAACAAAAGTTCTCAGTAGAAATCTGACAGGATTCAGTCTGAGTCCTCACTTTCAGGTTTGAGAAGGGTTACCAGAAGGTGGCAATTCTCATTTTCTTGAGTTATGTTCCAAGGTCAAGAGATTATGCTTATGTACACTGCTTCCCTCCATCCTTCAAATCCTTGTTAAACCTGAAAGCAGCTCTTAGCAATCAGTGATTTTCAGTTCTTGGTTTCTCACTCCCTAATCAGCTCAGACACAGCAAAATCTCCTCCAGCAGAGAAGTGGTCTGCCTCAATGAACTATCACCAATGGCTCCCAGACTTCAGAAATGCAGCACTCTTCTTAAGCCAGAAGTTCCTGATGGTTAACAAACGAGGATTTCTCACAGCTATCTGTACTTTAGCAGTGATTCAAGCGTGTCTCAATTTTCTAGTCATTAGGGTAGGAAAAGTTCTGTGGAGATCTTTAAAAAAATCTGTTCACATATATCTGTTACCATATGGTACTAATCCCTCCATACACTAGACTTTTCACATCTGGGCTTTAGGAAATTGATTGAAATAGTGAGCTGCAATTTAGCTGGCAAGTGATTTTTGAAGGTATCTGTGAGATTTTGTACTGTACATATACCAGAGAAAATTATTCATGCTAATATAATGCAGAAGTTACAAAAGATTTCTGAATTTCTGCTCCTAAAAATTTCAAAAGTGCTTTTGAAAATTCCCCATAAATGCAAGACTCTTAAGAGAGGTTAAGGAGGGTTTAATGTTTTGTTAAAACAAGCTCTGGTAAAATTAAAAATCTACTCCTAAAGAGAGAGATGAAGAAGAGAGATATTTCAGCTGTTAACAACTAATTCCACTGCACTGCAGCATCAGTCTTTATCAGTATATCTTATCACTGGTTCTTTAGACAAAAAGCATCTTTTTGCATCTATCTGTGTATGCACAGATCCCTGCAGAATCTGAGTGCAGTCCTGTACTCAGGCTGCAGTGTGCTGCTACATCACTTGTAAGAGATGCTGTGAAATGCTGTAACTACAAACTGCACAGAGTCAACTTGGCAAAAAAATTCTTTTTACTAACACTTGATTTGGGATGAACATACATTTCTAGGACTGTGAACATATTCTACATCGCAAGAATTTCAATTATCTTGACCAAAAAAAAATTTCCTTGATGGAATTAATATAAAATAATTTTGAAGATCCAGACAGCAAACTCCAAATAATTTAAACTTTGGAGCTACTGAGTTGAAATAGAAACTTTTGAAACATGAGTTATTATGCCCTGAATTAGCATTTCAAGTCAACTATTCCAAGGTAATGTTTACTTCATCTTTTTGCAGTGGAGCTGGCTGTGATAGATCCCTCTGTCTAATTCCGCTCTTGGACATATAGCAGGGCAAACCACTCAAACAGCCATTATTTACTAACATACATATACAACAACTTTTTTTCTTTTTTTTTTTTTCCCTCAAGTATCTTAGTCTGGCTTAACTGTAACAATCTTAGTGACTAAAGTAGTCGTTCCTGAATTAATTCTGAGCATACTATAGCCAAAAAATTCAAATTAATTACTTGTTTTCTATTATTCTGCAAAAACGGATACCCTCTCTACTGATTAATTATCTTAATGGAAACAAGATTACCAGAGTACTGCAATATTGCTTCTTTTGATTTGATATCTTTGGTACACCATATAAACTATTCTCTACTTCCTCACTGTGATCAACATAGAAGGAAAACATGCTTGTAATAGTCGGAATCTATACTGTTTATAGTCAGTGTTGCTTAGAGGCATAGATGAATGAAGGATGGAGAAAAGTGTAACAGAGGTCTGAATCAACTTTATTAATACACTGTAGTGAGTAATATATGCTCCACATAATAAGATTAGTAGAGGCCTTGTGGTTGCACAGCCCTGACATCCCAGGACTGTGCATCCCTGGATGTACTCTTTGCAGATTTCCGTGGGGCTTCAGATATCACATGCTAGTGTTTTACTAAGAAGAGATACATCTCCCAATGCACAGATGGTATTAAAAATGCATTAGTACTTTAAGTAATGCACTAGTACTAAAACTAAAGTAGTACAAAGAAAATCTCTGAAAACAGTTTTATTGCTTTTTTTTTTCTTAGTGCTTTTATTTTGTGGGAAACATATAATCCAAAGTAATTATAAAAAGGCAAAGTTTCAAAACTGCTATGAAATATGCTGGAAATAAAGTAAAGCGAGTATATAAGAAACCTGAATATTCTGAAAATAAATACTCTGAAACAATTGCAGATAATGTTTATGTGTGAAAACACCATGTATGCATTTGCCAAGGGAATGTATTGAAATCTCACAAAATCCATTTTCAATAATCTTTTTATTTTATATTTTACTTCCCTCTCTTTCTTCATTGTTTTTTTTTTTTTGGTTTTGGTTTTGGTTTTGGTTTTTGCGTAGAATGCTGTGGGACAGTAAATTAAGGTTTTTGATGCTGTACATTGTGCATTTTGTGTATTACAGTCATTATGTTTCCATGTTAATAGCCTACCTATAAAACCTCCATTACTTTTAAAACAAATAGAATAAAACATAGTAATAGTAATAGTGGTATATTTCATCAAACATACTTAGTATGGTTATAGCAAGAACTTCTGCATTAAAACAGAAGCAACCCTGCTAATAGAAACACCTTATATACAAGTGTAATTTTAGGCATAGGGATGTGCAATTACTTACAATTAAAACCACTTTTATGCTGAAGAAGTTGCAAAATCAGCATGTTTTTCTGAAAGAAGGAGGTTTGTCAGAGGATGCTGAAAGAGAAGAACTATGGCACACATGGGATAAAGTATAGTATAAAATTTCATCATGACCATTTGTCTTGTTGCCCTGTAGCATCCCTTTAGAAGCAGCTAACCACATTAGTAAATAACTGTCTCTGATGAGCAAGAATGTAATTTTATAAAGGAAATATAATACCATTCCTTAAAGATCTTGTCTGTGATTGCTCCTTTTCGCAAAGCATTCCCTTTCCTAGGTCCCTAAATAGTCAGAAAAAACCTGGAGATGCATGGGTGCAGATTGTTTTCAAACTGGAGTGGGGAGAGTCTCATTCTCGCATCTGGGTGATACAGCTGCAAGGAGACTAGCAGAGGAAGAAGGGACTGATCAGGAATTCAACACTTGTTATCTGCCTCACTGGCATCTTTAGAGGCCTTATCTGAGCTCACTGAGGTAATAGCAATTCCAAAGTTCCTCTGCTCACGCTGTCATTGCACTGGTCATCTGCTATTAAGCTCTCCAGCACTTGTTATCTGTTAGTGGATGGGGTGTTCATGAGACTTGGAAAGAGTATATTCCTGTCCTTATTCAGCTCAGCTTTAACCATGCAGTTTCTCAGCTCAAAACAAGGAAAAAAATCCTAGAATTTAGCATCTGAGCCTTTCAGCATTTCCTTCTGTATAAACTAAATATAAAATACTCTGTTCCAGGACAAAATTATTCTGAAAATCTCACTAATTATACACTAGATGTCTGCTTCTTGAATACCTATAGAAATTTTACACCCTCATGTCAAATCTGCTATTGGAACAATCAAGAATTGCATGCAGAAAGATTTGTTTGTTCTTAGTGGCTGGAGTACATTACCTTCAAGGTCACTAGTTCTCTCCTATCCAGTTCTGCAGATGTTGAGTACTATTCTGATTTTTAACGTGGACTAGAAATAGAGAAATTAAAAAATATTTCTGTGATTTGATTACATTATTTAGCACAGAAATTGGAGGTTTGATTTTTTTTTTCTGGTGTAATAAATTATTGAGTCTGCTTCATTCAGTTCTCAGAGACTAAAAATAAAGTTCTAAGGTGTTCCAGACATTTTCACCACTACATAGGCTCCTCTTAATTCCTCTCAGATATCACCACCGCCTCCCCCAGTCCCACAAAACACCGAATCCAGAAGCCATTTTTAAACTTCAAGTACAGAGAAGTCTTAATGGAACCATTAGACTCTAATTAGGAGTAGGTAATAAATGACACAGAACTAGGGAATTCTCATGCATACAAGCCCCTTAGAAGACTTACCAGGATGTCATAAAAAATTAGTTTCTATCTCTAAAGAAAAATAGATGCAGTGATTCAGAAGAAAACAATGAAGGAAGGACTTGTTTCTGGGTTTAATTCAAAGAAAAGAAAGAATAAATGCACATTAGATAACATGACAACAGGAACAAAGAAATACCACAGAGAGAAAAGAAATAATAGAAAAAAAATAGGTCACTTAATAAATGAAGGTGCTGAAATTAATGCTGAATAAAAAATGGGCTGGATGCTGGTATTTTTATTTTTCTTCAATAATCTGACTTCAGCAGGAAAGCTAAAAGAGAAATGTTGATATGATTAGGAATACCATGAAGATTTATTACAATGAAGACTGGAGATACGAGCATAGGCAGCAATTGGAAAAGATTAGCATACAAACATCAATCTGAAAAGAATCATGGACTGGACTACTGAAGCCACCCACTATTTACAGCTCCCATTTGAATTTCTGGGCATTTAACAGTCTATGACCCTATCACAGCAGTTATAACAAACTGTTTCAATGCTCAGCATATGTGTACCACAAGATCTACTGCCTCAGATCACTGAACTTCTATAAAAGATGAGCACTTCAAGTAGGTGAAAAAATTGACTTAGTATTATTCGAAAATCTGGCTTTTGGAGGATAATTTGAAGTTCCCAAATTGTTAATTAATACTTTTGCCAAGTAAAACTAGAAAACAAAGAGACAGAAAAAGAGCATTTAAAATTTAAGATAATATTTCTTTAAATGCTTGATTTTCTCTGTATGTGGCTAGAAAGTTTTGAAATTCAAATATTGTTTTATAACAGGGATGTCCAACATTATGTTGAGAGTTAGGCTAACGTTTTTGAATGTCACTGAAAATTTAGGAGCAGAAGTCAAGGGTTGCAAAGAGAGACATGAATATATTTTACATACATATTCATTGATTGTCCTGGGCTAAACATTCACATGATAATCATTTCCCCAAAAATCATTAACATATTTCTCCTCTGTTTTACACATTCTCCTGCCCTGAGGGTCTCTCTGGTGGTCCATAGTGGTCGGAGACCCCAATGATCCAGCTGACCTGGCTGAGTTGGAAAGGCCCTGGGGCTGTAGGAACTCCAGATTTTCTTCTTACACAATGTGCGTTGTGCAGTTCCATACATCAGTGGTTTTGGTAGAACCAAAGAATTGTGTTAATCCACCTAGTGTGGACAATTTATCATCTGATAAAGCACAAGATCTATCATTCTTTCGTTTTTCATTAATTCTCTTCTTTTGACATTCAGTCCTTAGACACAGATAGACACCATGCAAATATGCATTCATATAACTGTTCATACATACAACCATTTTCAGTGCATGCTTTACTCCCACCTATGGAGTATATACACCTCTGCAAACAAGTATGTTTGCAGCCTGAGAAAGGGAACTATAATGGATCCCTCAGAGGTTTGGTGCTGTCACAAGGTTTGATGCTGTTTGATTTACAGTCACGAGTCTAAAAGACTCTGCAAAATGGCTAAAGGACCATAACAAAATGGTTCTACTGTTTAGGAAAAAAAGTCAGAGGCTTTATTAGCATAGGCGTGACGCAGCTCTAACAGCATAATTTCCATTCTGTGCTTGCTGTTATCAAGACAGATAAAAATATAGACATAACCAATGTTTAACTGGTGGAGCCTATTTATCTAAATACAGCCCGGTACCTCTGGAGGGTTTGTGTCTACAGGCCTGAGAAAAATTCTGCTATGTCCTGTGTGGAATATATACCTATATATATTCAGCTACCAATAATAGGTAACAGTATTCATTTACTACATAAACTTGAAGACCTTTTTGGATATTTTGCTGGTATTTTTCACTTTCACAGAATCACAGAATGTTTGAAGTTGAAAGGGACCCCTGAAGGTCACCACCTGGTCAAATTTTCTCGTTCAAGCAGAGCCACCTTTAGCTGCTTGCCCAGGACTATGCCCAGACAGTTGTTGAACACAGCAAAGGATTGAGACTCCACAACTTTCCTGAGCAGACTGTACTGGAGTTCTGTCATCCCCACAGTAAAATAGTGTTCCCTGACATTTAGATGGAGCCTTCTGCCCATTGCCCCTGGTCCCATTGCCCATTTCCTCTGCCCATTGCCTCTGGTCCTGTCACTTGACACAACTGAGGAGAGACTGCCTCTGTCTTCTTTGCATCCTCCCTTTCAGGAATTTAAATATATTCATGACATGCACAGAGCCTTCTCTTCTCAAGGCTAAACAGTCCTAGGTCTCTCAGCCTTTCCCCACAGGAGAGATACTTCAGACTCTTAATAGTTTGTGGCCCTTTGCTGGACTCTTTTCAGTATGCCCGTGTTTATGTATACCTTTTTCTCAGAACTGATCTGCTCCTGCAAGTGTCATTGAAAGACCCCATCTGCATGTATGATGATGATTATAGAAAACAGGTAACTGCTAAGTGAATAGAGCTTTTGCAATCAGGGTGTCAACTGACTGGAAAAAGACTAAACTCATCTATTTTACTCCCTAACATATATCCTGACTTGGTCTTGGTATGGAATTTTGTTGTTGTCCATTCCCCCTCCCTTCCCATCCCAGCTTATCTCTCCCAACCCCGTTTGTACTACTGCAGAAAAAGCCAGATATATTCATTATTTGTAAAAGCCACATTTGTAAAGCTAGTTGATATCATGGTTTGTTTAATGATTTAATGTTTTTGGTTTTTTTGGGGAGGTAGTTCAACAAGAAAGAGAGAAAATGGATAAATCTGTGGTTTTGTCAGATCACCCATGAAAGGAAAAGTCTATTCTTCATTGTTCTTGAAGGATATTTTGGTTTTGCCCAGTGCAGTCTCAGCTTTTAATTTAATTTGGCAGTACGTGATTACTTTATGCCTCTGCTTGTTCTCATGATTGATGCTGTCACATGCTCCCTACAATGTTCTTATCTCAGCCATGAAGCAAACATGGCAAACATTGTTCTTATTCTATTTGCTTTTAATTACAGAGGGTGAAAACAGTGAATATTAATAACAACATGATGCTTTTATAGATAAATTAAATACTTCTCAGATAAATGTTACAGGAAAAAAACAACCCAAAAAAATCACTGCAAATGCTATACATTTGCTTATAATACAAAATGAAAAATCTTGCAGTTCAATTTGCCTTTGTAATTTCAAGCATTCTGCATGTTCTATACTGAAATTGAATGGATCTGCAATAGAAAGTCAAACAGCATCACCGTATTTGAAGGCCAGTGAAGGCACAAAGAGAGATTAATATTTTATTGGTTATTATCAGAAAATAAGTTTGGAACAGACATACTGCATGACTTCAACAGACAATGTACCTGCTCACCAAGCTTTTAAAAGCTTCTCCTTTATTCCTGTAAAATAATTTGGATCCTAGATATCAAAACCTATTTTCTCTCATACAAAAACTATTAAACAATAAAATATAGGGTTGACTTTTTTATTAGTACAACTTTTTATTCTTAAGTTATACATTTTTCCTCACTTTGATTTGTATTACTTTTGCTAACCTACCGCTGTTGCTACTGATGCTTTGAGACATAATCCTTCTGTTACCACTAGATGGCACTGAAAAACCTTGTAATTCTATTTTTTTTTTCCTGTTACACGGATCCGTACCAATTTCCTCATGATAAAAGCTTGGAAATAGTCCAGAACTGGAACTTACTAAGTTAGAGAAGGCTTACTGAAGCACAGTAATTGCTATTTGGTGTAGAATTACCTACCTTTGTTGCTTGAAACTCTAACTGCAAAAAGGGGAAGATATTTAAAATGTTAAATGCATGTTGTACTTTCATAGCAACGAAAATAAAAAAAAAAAAAACCACAAAAAAATTAAAAAAACACCAAAAACAAAGCAAAAGAAACAAAGAAAACCCCAAACAAAAAGCCACCAACCACTATAGCTTTCCACATGTAATAACTCAAACTAAAATCCAATATTCCTGGATTTTTCAGGACATAGTTTGGAGACAAATGAGGGTAGAAGTTTATTCACTTTTCATTACATCTGGCATCTAACTGTAAAAACACGAGGCTTATTTTTCTTTTTTTTTCTTTTTTATTCTGTGTGTGAGTGAGGTCCTGGGATTTTGATTTTCATGTCCTACATGCAAAACAGGAGCGACTGAAAGACACTATGCTGCTGGAACGTTATGACCTTGCCACTACTGAAACTTGGCAGGAAGAATCCCTTGATTGGAGTGTGGTTATCAATGGCTGCAGCCTGCTGAGAAGAGACAGAAAAGGAACGAGAGGAGGAGGAGTTGCCCTTTACATGAAGATGTAGGTTAACTATGAAGAGCTGTCTATGAGAAGCAGCCATGAGCAGATAGAAAGCCTTTGGGGAAAAATCAGAGACTGAGGCAAAAAAGGGAACTTTGTGGCTGTGGCATGTAGAATAATTTGTTAAGGCTGGTGATAGACAGCCCTACCAGAGAGAATGCAATACTAGATTTGGTGGTCACCAACTTCAGAGAGCTAATTGGCAATGTCAAGACTGGAGGTAGCCCAGGCTGCAGCAATCATGGATTCCACATGCACAATCATGTGCAGTCCACGGTCTTGAGAAATATAGGTCAGAAAAGGAGTAAAGTCATGCTCTTGAACTTTAGGAAGACAGACTTCCAGCTAACCAGGGAGGTTGTTAGTGTGATCCCCTGGGAGACCGCCCTCATGCATTTCACCTAACAAAGTTTACAGTTGTGGGTTTTTTTTGCTTTCCTTTTATCTCTTTTGTTACCTGATTTTCTTATTCAATTTCTTGACCTTTTCCTTGTTCTTTCTTTTGCATACCAGTCCCTTTAATTCTCTCTGATATTTTTTTCTTTTTACAACCTCCACCTAGATCTCCTGTCTCCTAGAAATATATCATATCCTTGGTGGTGTCAACATACATACAGAAGGGCAAAACACTGAGATAATTAGTATTACAAACAGAAAACTCTGACATATGATCAACTCCTACCCAGAATAAAACAGCATTTTTTTGACAAATGAGCATCAACCTCATTTGTATCTTCTTAGTAAACTAGGTTGAATGTTAAAGTAAAGTAAAATACTGTTTATTGGGAAATTCTAAGGAGGAGAGGTAATATTTATTGGGGAAATAGTAACTTATGGTTTTTTTCCTAAAACCCTTACAACAAGATTTCTTTGACTGTATACATTTAAGCTATTAACTGCACAGAGCAGCTACCTGTTTCTTTTATTTTTTGTAAAGCAGCCTGCATGCTGCCAGCCTTCTGCAGCACCAGATGACAGTCTGCTAAAGCCTGTAAAAGAGCTGAAGACAGTTTGCATCCTCTGTGAAATCCCTGAAAAATATTAAGAGAAAGCAACTTCTTGCAGTTTCATAAAAGAAGGCAAGAAAAATCTGTATGAGAAAGTGTGTATTCTTGGCTTAGTTCATGATTGCCCCACAGAGTTGGGAAGAGGCAAGAGAGCGAATGTATTAGAGAAATGAGTCTTTCCTTTGTTTTTCTTTCAGAAAAAGAGCTCCCAAAAAGAGCCTTTGGTAGTAGAAAATAGCTGTGTAAAATAAGTGCCCATGCCAAAAATGAATATGTGAATTGCTCTATAGGGTTAAGTTACCATGGAACAGCTCTTGTTTTCTGCCAAAATGGGTGCTGCTCTTTCGAAGTGTCTCTATTAGGATTTGCACTGATTTTCTGTAGTATCTTATATTCTAATACCTTGAGATGCATTCAGTTTTAGTACTTTATAATGCACCCACATCATCTCCCAGAAGTTCCTGCTTTTGCTTTATATGATTTTATCTTCTCACTTCATATTGTATAATACTATTCTGTTATTATGACTAAGTATCAAGCTTCTCAGGAAATTTGACATACACCAGTAATGAACTGTGCAACTTTCTCCTACAGTTGTACTAGTATGTAATTCAAACACTAGGTATGTACATCATGTAAATCAGGAAGGAATCTTGATAGACTTTGGCCTTGATAGTAGGATTTTACCAGCTGAGGCTAGGACAAAAACTGAAGTACATTCCATTTCTTGACAAGAGCTTTATTGAAATTGCAATGTTTTAAGCATATTTTCCAAGCCAAATGCTTAAACACTGCATGTGATTATGCATTATTTTCAACACTGTTTGTTTAACAACTTTGCAGTTCGTACTCTGAGAACAAACAGACAAGAATACTGAAGTGTATACCTGACTCTGAATACACATTGATATTGCTCTTTACTTATTCATCACTGTTGCTTCAGTAGCTTGGGTGTTGAACTAGATCATTGTTAGAAGCTGAATAGGAAATTTTCTAAACCCAACCTCAGGAATGACAAACATTTTATGTTATATTTCCCATCACTCTTTTGTTTTTTTTTTAGTCTAGCTTTTATATTTTCGTGGCTGTCATTCTAGTACTTGAAATAGTACTTAAAAAAAAGTACTTGAAGGCCACTTTTCATGAGAATGTGGCCTATGCTTAAGTTACTAGTAAGTTAGCAAAAGAGTTTATATGAGAATTTTTTTTACTGAAAGATTAATGCACTGATATATTGTCATAGAAAATGTTATTTATACACTGCAATTTTGCTTGATGCATCCAGCTTAGAGATGATGTACTAGAACTAAAGATGGCCTTTGCTCCATAACTTTTTGTCAGACGCACACTGTGCTGCATGGCTTCACAAAAGCTCTTAAAGCAATTAAAGATCAACAGAAAGCTTTGCCCTGATTTCTCTCTGCAAGTCTTGGTTTGTTCTTTGCACTCACCGTGCAAAAAGGGTGATAGAAGCTCTGCTTCTGTGAAAGACACTCACAGCTGAGAATAATACAGGAGCTGGAAGTCAGCTTTTGATTTACTCTTTGATTTACTTGAATGATTCAAAAGTCATCTGTTGATATGTTTTTCAATTATTGCAATTTTTCAGAACTTCTAGTCTGAAATGTATGTCCTTTTCCTACACAGTTTGAATCTGAATCTTTTACTTTCAAAGTCAATGGGAATTCCAGATTTGACATTGATTAAGGCTCAAGAGAATATTTAAAAATTCATTTAAATAGTTATAAAGAAACACAGTTCTTCTACAGATAAAGAACAACTTACAAAATCAAATGAATAATTTAATGGTTTTAACTCTCTGATATCTATGCAGTATCTGATGATGGAAACCACAGTTGTCTGTGATCTCTTCTCTAATCGCCAAACTAATCTCTCTAAATGGAGCTTAAATCCCTTTACATAGAAACCAAAGATTAAAGAAAAAAAAAAAACAACAAAACCAAAATCAGTTACAAAAATAAATCTTCATTGACATCTTAATAAAATCAAACACACAATTGATTAGCCAGCACCAGGAAAGTTGTGTGAAGAAAAACATACCCGTGATATTATCTACCTGTTGAAATATGAAGTCAAACACTATTTCCTGAACAAGATAATTCTGGGTTTTTCCATACGTGGCACAAAAGTCCAGGGACCACAAAAACCCAAGAAGCCTCCTGGGTTGCACTAGCAGTGTTTCCAGCAAGCCTAGAACTGGATCTCCAGCCCCAGTTCTGGGGACACTCCAAGACAAACAGGGCATATTGGAGATAGCCTATAGCAGGTTTACAGAGATGATTCAGACACTGGAACACCTGACATAGAGAAGAAGGTTCATAGACTTGGGACTCGCAGCTGGAGAGTTGTCCTCCCTGAAGCGAGGACTGGCTCACAGGGAACTTGTCAATGTGGATAAATACCTGATAGGAAGGAGGGAATGAAGAAGATGAAACTAAACTCTTCTCAGTGGTGCCCATTGACAGAACATGAGTCACTGGGCACAAGTGAACACACATTAAATTCTGTCTAAACACAAGAATACTGTGATTTTTTTTTTTATTCCTTTTCTTTTACTGTGAGGGTGATCAAACACTTGCACAGGTTGCACAGTGAGGCTGTGGAGTCTGCACCCTTGGAGGTATTACAAACATGAGTGAATATGTCCTTTGAAAACCTGTTCCAGCTGACCCTGCTTTGTACAGGAGCAGACTGGACTGGACAAACTCCAGGGATCCTAATGACTCTGTGAATCCTAATGTTTCTCTGAATTTAAAGTCAGGTATAAACAATAGATATTTCTGCTTTATTTTAACCCTTGATCAGCAAAATAAGACTTTGTATGTATGTAAGAACAAAAAAGTAATGAGAATCTGTCCTTTCTACATTTGAACCTAACAAGAATTATTAGGCTGTTAACATTTTTGATTTAGCTTAATTATAGCAATTAAGAGATTACCTGCACTGAAGCACTTATCTGCAGCAGATCTAGCCTAGAGGTGAGAATCAAAGGGAGAAGAAAAGGGAAATAGTTCATTATTTCTCAGCTCAAGTTGACACCAGACTTCAAGGCATATTTGTCACCTTTCCACTGTTTTTAAAGCAAGTTTGTAAGTCATTGAACTCTGTGGAAGAGAAAAATGTAATTGAAGGTCTCTTGAAACTTTCAGTCATGAATAGACTTTTCTAATACTGGGAAGGAAGAAAATCTGTGACTTTCCTGCATCCGTTTTTGAATTTTGTTCCATGTTGCCACATTTGAATGTCCTAAAATGAAGCTCTTACCAATGGAGAGAGTGATGGTGATATAAACTCATTTCCTAACTTATCTACCATAATCATTCTAATAGAGCATTTTCACCTACTAAGTTTAGGCCACTTAAGCTTAGGGCACCTGCTTTCCAAAAAATGGTAAGTTCTTTTTGAAGTATTTCTTCAATTACTAAAATGACAGCCACAAAATAAAAACTGGAATGAAATAAAACCAACCAACCAATCAACCAAAAAAAAAAAAACCAAACAAAAACAAAAACAAACCAAACCAAACCAAAAAAAAACCTGGGAAATGTAACTTGAAATGGTTTGTTTTCCTGAGGTAGTGCTTGGAATATTTCCTAGGCAGCTTCTAAAAATAATCCAGCTCAACACTTAAGCTACTGAAATACCAATATGAGCAAGAAAGAGCAATATCAGTGTGTATTCAGACTGCATATTTACTTCAGTTTTGAGTTCTTGTCCATTTGTTTGTTTTCAAGGTATAAGCAGCATCATATATATTTCAACCCACATGTGGATGTGATTTTTCAGCTTTATTTAAAGACTGAAGTCTTTAACGACTGCTAGAAAACAGAATAGGTCACCAATTCTTTCAAAGCAACTTAAAATTTCAAGGTTTTCCCACATCAAATTCAGCTCTAATTTGTCACATATTCCTCTTATTACATTGTCCATTTGCATTACCTCTTACAACCTCTATTTTATCTGCTCTTAAACATCTTAGGGACCAAAAAAATTTTAAACCAGGTGTGATATTCCACTCTTAAGGTGAAGGGAGCATGGAAGTTTCTAAGGTGTCCATGGTCGAAAGGAACAACAAAAGTCAGCAGGTCCACAAAAGCTCATAGGATTTTTTAAATAAATAATACACTTTGCATGGAAATTCATATGTTAGTCTCGTATCTCCTCATGTAAGCACACGACAGTGGGTTTTGGATAAAAGGGGAGAGTCAATGGGAAGAGAGAGAGGGAGATGGGTTAAAGATAGGGAGAAAAGAAACTAAGAAAGAGAAATCATTAATCCTGGCACCAGCATTGAATCACCTGATGGGGTGTCTGGGGTCCTGGCGCACACATGCCTCCAGGCTTCATGGAGGAGCCTTTTCAAAGATGAGCTTTCCCTGCCCTGGAGACAGGTTTCTCACTTTCTGTGTAAATTTGTTATTGTGCACAGACTGTACCGTACCTTTTGTGAATGGATATAAAAACTACTAGTGAACAGAATGTCTGATATATGCCCTTCTGGGGGCACATGCAATATGGTACTATTTCATGACCAAAGGGTGTTTTGAGCTCCTAATGGGAAAGTGTATTGGACCCTAAAGATGAGATGTGGAAAGGATGACTCTATGGGAACTAAAGTGAGATGGGAGAGTAGGGGAAATGCATACTGCCTAATTCAGATACATAGTTTTGAGTTTAATCTTGCTTTACTGACTAGATTGGGCAGCTAAATCTATGGGTTTGGGTTTTTTCCTTTCAATTTAGAGGAAAATACAGGCAATAATACCCTGTATAGTCTCTTGGGAGAATATGTTCTAATCACAGATCAGCATAGTGTTTGAATACAAACAGTTTTTTAGCTAATGTACAGAAGTAAAGATAGCAGTTCAGATGTTTGAAATGGATATATACATGTGTGCGTGTGTGCACGTGTGTGTGTGTGTGTGTGTGTGTTTATAAGCAATGGGTGATCCATCTGTCTTAAATTACACTCTAATGCATTTTTTGTTCAAATCTACTGCTTTGGTATTATGCTACTTGCTCCTCAGTTCTGAATTCCAGTTCAGAGGGAGCTATAAGCTCTCACAGTGATATGGTGGTATGCCTATGCTGTAGTGTATGTTTCAACATTTAGTGAATCACATATACTGTGCATATGTAAACATGAATTTCCAGTGCAAATGAGCTGCAAGGCCTTGAAAAATGAAAATTTGATTGAAGTATAAGAGAATTTTCAGCACCAGTTTTACTTTTCAGTCTCCAAGATCAAAGCCACAGCCATGGCAAAACTCATAATCCAAGGATATTTCTTTTGAGAGCCTGAATTTCACCTGATATATTAAATGGATCCTGTGAAAATTTCCACAAAGTTCATTGATACCACATTTGGTATCATTAAAAAAAGCAGAGTTAAATATGAAAGAAATACTTTTGCCAGAAAGATAAAAATCAGTTCTTACACAAACCAGAGATACCCTAAAACTTTAAGGATTAAGATCTGATCCAATTTTGTTATCTTAAGAGCCACTTTTTTTGGGTTTCTGTGGCTAGGTTCGGGTAGTGAGGGGGCTATAGGGTGTGTCTCTGAAAGGCTGCCAGAAGTCTCACACAGATCCAACAAGGACAATGCCAGCTGGCTCTAGGGTGGACCTGCCACTGGCAAGGCTGAGGACAGAAACAGTGATACTGACTCTGTGATAACATATGTAGGAAGCAGAGGGGGAGGTGGAGGTAAGAAATTTTTACACAGAAGTAATTGCAGCCACAAAAGAGGGGAGTGAGGACATAAAAGAGAAAGAATTGTACAAACTCCAAGGTCAGCAGAGGAGGGTGTTCTTAGGATTTGTTTTATTTGTTATTGTCTTGTTCTGAGTTTGACTGGCTAAATTTCTTCAACTCAAATCTGGTTTGCCCATGACAGTAACTGAGGAGTGAGCACTCCCTGCATTTACCTCATGAGCCTTTTGTCATATTTTCTTTCCCCTGTCCAGTTGAGGAGAGGAATGAGAGTGCAGCTTTGGTCAGCACTCAGCATTAAGTCATGGTCAAAGCACCACACCATTTCATTAATTTAATTTCATTTAGTAAATAAAATCAGGAAAAAAATCCATTTTAAAATCAGCATTATTTTCTTGTAATTAAAAAGTCATTGTGTACTGACAGAAGTTTAAAGTACGTGTTTGAAGGTTTTATTTCCTTAAGTGAGAGACTCAAGGTGGAATGATTCTTTTATTATCTGTCTTATGATTTTGATATCTCTGGGATGTTTGTGTAGTTTTTAGATCTGATAAGATATTACAAAACCTTTTGCATATTCTGTTCTTATCTTGGATTTTTGATGATCACTAATATAAACCTAAGATTTTCAGAAATCAGAATTTATTTTATGAAGAAACTAAGCATTAGTTGTACATAGTATCTGAAGCTTTATACTTGGAAACAACAAAAGTTATTAAAATTCGAAGATAAATATTTTATTTATTTTATTTTATTTTATTTTATTTTATTATGTTATGTTATGTTATGTTATGTTATGTTATGTTATTTTACAGTAGAAATATATCTCCCCCCCCAAAATTGCCTTTTATTTAAATGTAATTTGTATGACACTTTTGAAAAGCACTCCGCATTCGGCTGTCTAGTTGAAGCTGAAATGGCATAATTTCGTGTTACATTTTCACTGTACTGTATGTGGCATTTTTGCACCAGAAATGCATCACCCTTTAAAACAAGGGAAGAATACCGAGAAAAAACAACCTTCTTTCTTGTAAAAGAAAGGAAAGGAATTTCCTTTCCTGAGTCCAGTGTGTGGTCTGGAAAAAAGTATCCTTATTTCTACAATATAACCTCTAATATCTCAATGTATAACACTTTTAAAGTATGAAATTACAATCAGATAAGTAAAGCTTTAATTATTTTCTTCTTTTAGCAGAAACTTCTTGGTGCAATATATAAGGCTTCTATGCACACTTTTAAAATTTTGGGTGTTCAGAAACTGCAAACATTTCTAGAAAGAAAAAAACTCTAAAAAAATGGGAAGAAGAGGAAAAAAGGCACTTAGACTATTGTCTGTAAAGATTCAATACCAGTCTCTACCTCAATATCTGCTCTGTTTGCTTATCTTTCTTTCTTTCTTTCTTTCTTTCTTTCTTTCTTTCTTTC
>WBND01000341.1:451360-483561 GCA_013398595.1 Tychaedon coryphoeus
CTTTCCTTCTTTCTTTCCTTCTTTCTTTCTTTTTCTTCTGATATTAAAGGGGACCAGTTACAAAAAAGTTGAAAAAAAACCCCTCTCATGCCACCAGAAACTACAGCCTCTTTTGTATTCTGCTTCCTATAAACCTGACATTTTTACTACATTGAAACGTTACCTCCCCTCTTCTGGTTCAGTTCGTCAGGGCATAATTAGCCAGGTGCAAAGAGACCCTGCCAGCAGAACTTAAGGATATAAAATAATTATTGGCTGCCTACCACGCACAAAAGACCGATCATTCTTGTGCCCAAAGGTACCTAAAGATCATTCTTGGCCATGCAGACATCAGTTTCTGAAACCATTTCTACTGCTGTTGAGTTGCTAACGTTCCCTATAGAGATATCAGTGGTGCTATTTATGCCGCAGGCCTGGAGATGCAGCAATCACACAGCTAGACCCCAGCTAGCCACTCCTGTTCTGTTTTGGTTTTCCAGTAGGATTATACATTTTTCCACATGGGTGCTTCTTTCTGGAATCCTTCAGGTAATAACTGTCTATCTCTCTTAACACTCCTTACCTTATCCATAACTTTATTTTTCTTATCCTTCTGCATTCTTTCCCATAGCTTTCTCTCACAGGTTTGTATTTTTTTTTCATAAATTGGAACAAAATTCATTCTGAAAAGCTACATCTGAACTGGTGCTTAAACTCCCTGTGGCACCCAGAACAGTGAGCCTCAGAGGCTGGGGGTTTGCAGCAGAGTTTGCAGGAAGAGAGGGCATTACTGTGATGGCCAGAACACAGAAAGCATCCACTCCAGCATATGTACCTATGCACGTATGTTTGCATATATGTAGAGCAGATATATTGGTATTTCCTCTGGGAAAGATAACCTTTCCTGTTTCTTGTGCAAATACCAATAGTGATAGCACTAAGCTTCTATCTTACAAAGGTTTCAGGATGTATAGACTTTATCACAATACCTCTACTAGATTGTGTACCACTGCTCTGAGGGACACTGCCTCTAGCTTAATCTAGGGGAGTCTAAGGTGAAGGAAACTGTGTGTAAAAATATAGTAGAGCAATGTCCTCGTTTTTCATTCGTATCAACTGCTGTCACATATCCAAGACCTCAAAAAAAATATACTTAAACAGCAGGGACCCAAATTAGATACCAGAGTATGACAAGATCCTCTAGAGGATGATTCAGAACATCTGCCTAAATTAACATTTAGTAAATATAAATGCAGCATTTAAATATTTTTATTGCTTTGAATGGAAGTCTACTGATTGTAAAGCAGCAAAGACTTGACCTACCACCTTTCAACTTCAGATGTTCAGATTCATATTCAGGTTAGACGATGAATTTTGTTGTTTTATTACCTTATCTTAATCTGAGATTTAACAACAGCGGTATTTGTAGTTATCTTTCTTTGGTTTGGTGAGGGAGGAAGCAGGATAAAGAGAACTGCACATCAGCTGTAGTTATGTAGATTCTATGAGTAAATCTGGCATGTGGCACATTAATCCTACTCAAGATATATTAGTAATTATGTTACTTATCTCCATTTTTGTCTCATGTGTCTCTTGAGGTATCCTATCTTCCTTAACATTAGAAATGACAAGTGAATCTTGCACTGTGTTTACAACTTTGGCACTGTTTTTCTTCACAATCACCATATCCATGCATGAGAAAAAAATAAACAGAATCACACAATTTTAAAAATAGAAAGTTTCCTGACCCATGAAAACCCATATTTGTTTCAGCATCATAATTTCTTCCTCTTTTGAGATGTTTTCCCTTTCAGATCTAAAGTGTGCTTCATTTCAAATAACACAAGGAACACAAGGCAAAATATGGCTATTAAGAATGGAAAAGCTATAATTTTTGATATAAATGAGGCCATTCATTGTTTTCTAATCACAAATTCTTGTTTAAGAACTAAAATTTTGTATTACACTGATGATAGATTTTATGTGTGAAGCTCTGTTCTGAAGGATAGAAATTATTGCAAATCGTATATCTTATTAAGGGTCTATATTGTTACCATGTATACATGGTAACATTTTCCCATCAGTACTAATACTGCTTTACATATTTCTTCCAGTGCTGCTTCAACTGGCTGCTTTAGTGAACATCGGTATCATTTGAATTAACGTTAAAAAAAAAAAAATATATATATATAAAATATATATATTGCAAATTTTTGCTTGGAGCATGGCAATATTCTGTATTACTATGAAATTTCCCAAGAGGACCAATGTTCTAAGACTGAAAATCAATCTTCACTTCCCTCTGCTTCCAGAAGATTAAGAAAAGGGGAAAAGGGGATTCACATAGCTTAATTCAAGTATTGACAACAGAATTTTAGTACAGGAGTTTTTTTGACACTTCAGTTCACATTGTTGTTATACAAATTGTACTTATATTTGTATGTAAATATGGTATATATTTTGGTGCTGCAGTCCATTCTTCACATCCATACCTTCATATACCCTAAGGGATTTAAGGTCCTCTTTTACATTCTAGTGCTTTTCTTTTCCCACCACTCTAATCTTATCAATATGTTCACTAATCTCCTTTAATCTATTTTTTTTTTTTTTGGGTACATGCTCCCTTATGTGATCCCTGCTCATTCATAATATCCCTGTAAGGCATAAATAACATCAGGCATTAACCTTACAGAAGACAGCGGAGCTAGCAGTTATTTCTCAGTAGTCCATCCAAATATTCTAATTTCTTCTCTCCTGATATGCCCTCAAGTTGTTGGGGGTTTCATACATTGTTGTTTGTAAACTTTGCACTTTTAATTACTGATTTTATTTAATTTTGATGGAAAAATGAAGACAACAAAGATAGGCTTTGCTACTTTTTTTTGTTTTGTGGTTTTTTGACAATAGCGCAAATACATCACAAGTAACAAGATAAAGAGCCCACAGCATTAACTTTTAAGAAGAAGCACAGGGTGCAAAAATATGGTGGATATATTCCACAAGCAGCATTGTTTCTGGTTTCTGAATTTTCACAACGATTTTGTATTTTCCAGTAGTTGAACACTGTCTAGGAGATCAAATATTAACTTCAGACTCCTAAAAATTTATTTATAATTTCCTTTTCTGGAAAAATATGCAAAGATCATAGCATCTTAGGTAGGCACAAAGCATGTTTGCAAAGTAAAAAGCCTTGCAAAAACATGTAATAATAAATAATTGAGAATTTTCAGAACTAAGAAACTCTCCAATTGATTCATAATTGGAGGGTTTCACAGAATTTAATAAGACATTCTTTTCAATTTCATCCTAAATTTGTTGTTACTTTGTTTCAATACTTTCAAGTGGAATGTTTGTTACATCTCTTAATAAACACATATCACTCGTATACATGTACAATCAGTGAAAAAACTTGTTGTCTGTGTAATATAATCCTGTTCTGTATTCATTGCATGAGTATTTATAACTAAAACTGAAACTGCCAAAAAGGATTTCACAGCGCTGCAAAGGGCATCATGAATTATTTACAGTAAATCAAATTTTATAACCCTTCTCAATCTTTCATAAACTGTATCTTTGCATTTTATTTGATATTTTATCCAGAGACTTAAAGCCTCATAAGTCAAGGAAATCTCTTAAATTCCTGAGAGATTTGTAGGAGTATATGAAGAAACAGTTCTTATAGTACCTTCTGCATTTGATGTAGCTGTAAGACTATTGATATACTGTAAGCTTTCAATATTTTAGAGAAAGGGAACAAGATTTTCTGAAATGCTCATCACCCTCAGCATTCTTTTATTCATTTTATTCATGAATTTGGGCTACTGGAAATTGTTTGGAACAGTTAAAACTTTTCTCAAACTTAGTCTTTGACTTGGGCTTATCATCCTCACTTTTACAGAGAGCCAAATTTATAATAACTCTTTAAATGTATGAGAGTCAAAATGTAAGTCACAGATGAGAAATGAGAATGTGTCCTCAAAAGTGTTACTGGACACTGGAAAAAAAGAGAAAGTTCAAAGAGGAAATCCAAGAACCAGATCCTTGAGCATCATCTTTGCAAATAAGTGCCTAGAGAGGCTTATTAATGGAGTTAACTGCAGGGAACATCAGTATGTGTCTTCATAGCAACTGCAGATGTAGTTCAGAGGTGAGTTTGTTGAGTTTGCAGGCCAAGGACATAACAAGAAAAATGCATTTCCTGGAAGAAGAAATTATGTTTGAGAAAGCAGGAAATTATTTGTCTGAACCTGCTGTTCTCTTAGGACGGGTGGGTACTTCAGCAACCATTGTTACAGGAACTGGCTCCCGACAGAATTAGTCATGGCACTCACCCTGCCAATGTTCAAGGAGCATCTAGACAATGCTTTACTCATGTGTTAGGTACTGCTATGAGAAGCACGGATTTAGAATCAATTCTCCTTATGGGACCCTTTTAACTTGATATATTCCGTTAGTCTATGACTAAAAATTATCTCTGAGTTATAAATATAGTCAAAAAACCCCCACACATTTACACTATCATCAGGAAAAAGGAATATAAAGAAGCCATACGACAGCTTAGAGACAAATATTTTATTGACAGAAGAGCATGAAGAAGCAATTGTTTCCTTCTATCTCTGACTGAGAGCTGTAAGAGACTATTTTCAAGATGTGCCCCACAAATACTTTCATCTTCACATCCCTACAGGTTCTTCTTTGCTCAGAGCCAATTAAAACTCCCACTTAACAAGGCACATCCTGGAGGTATTGTACCTGTAATGATCCCCATGGCTTTCTGAAGAGTTTAATGCCAAGAATTACAGGGTATTTGTTACTTTACCTTCCACCACATTTAAACCTGCATTATATGTTTTATTTGTTTAAATCTGCTTTCCCACACACATATAAGCACGTTCCTTTACAAAATGCAAAACAATGTGAGATTAAAAAAATATAAATTCAATCATATTGTTTTTTTGTATCTTATTGGCAATTGATGAGACCTAGAACCCCTTGATAGCCCCTGAAATTAATAATGCATGAGAAATGTCTTACATGTGACACACATGACAAAACTTTCAACAAAGCCAAGTGCTTACATGTAAAGTTACTAAGAGTTTATGCAGCAATGAAAATCAGATTAGGTTTGCACTCACACTTTCAATATGTATTTATGAAACAGTCAATTTAATGCAATTTTCTATGAAAGCTTGCATTTCAATTTTTGCTGAATGTTTAATTTTACTCTTTCATTTTTTGAACAGAATTCGAAGAAGATGACATTCTTACATACTCTAACATATGAGATTATGAAATAGTATGGGGCAATTCTAAATTATCTTATAAATAGTATTATTGAACTTAGAGATCTTGGATGATAAAATATCCTAACTGCTGAAAAGGGTTACATACACAGGAAACATTTACTCTTCTGGCAATACACTTACTGGGTCAATTACGTTCCTTCTAAAATAAATTGCACCTTTTGCAGGGATCACTGCAGAAGACTACGACCCTTTACCCAGAAATTGTGGGAATTTATTTAAATGCTTATCATCTCAAAGATCACCTAAGAACATAATATATATTACTTTTAGTTAATAACTTTACATTCTCATTTTCCCTGAAAAATACAGGAGAAAGGTCCACCTTGGACCTCCTTTTCCTCACCTTCCTCAGCCACTTTCCATGACTTGTGCTCCAGACTCTTCACTAGCTTCTTTTGTCCTCTGAACACCCTTCCCTCCAGTACCTCAATGTCATTCTTGTAGTGAGGGGTGTGAAAGATTGAAATGTCAATGATTACTGACTCAAAAACATCACCCAAAATAAGAGACAGATACTTAGAAGTATCCTTCCCTTCCCCTTCCCCTTCCCCTTCCCCTTCCCCTTCCCCTTCCCCTTCCCCTTCCCCTTCTATATTTTCTTGAGGAATATTTTTTATTCTTTCACATTGTTATATTGCTGTAGATAATAATAATCAAAATGCCCACACACCTGCCTTCTGGGTCAAGTCATAACAAGATGTCTCAAAAACTGAACACACAGGACTTGAGGTGTGGCCTGACCAGTGTTGAACACGGGCACAAATACTGCCCTGGTTCTGCCGGCCATGCTATTACTGACACAAGCCAGGATGCCATTGGTCTTCTTGGCCACTTGGGCACACGCTGGATCATGTTCAGCCAGTTGTCAGCTAGCACCCCCAGGTCCTTTTCCAGCCATTCTTTCCCCAGCCTGCAGCACTGAATGTGGTTGTTGTGACCCAAGTGCAGGACTCCACACTTTGCCTTGTGGAACCTCATACAATTGGGCTCAGCCCACTGCTCCAGCCTCTCCAGGTCCTTCTGCAGGTCCTTCCTGCCCTTAAGAGGTCTAAAACTGCCTTCCGAGTTAGTGTTGTCTGCAAACTTACTGAGAGTTCTCTCAATCCTCTTGCCTGGATAATTTATGAAGACACGTAGCAGGACTGGCCCCTATACTGAGCCCTGGAAAGCACCACTTGTGACCAGTTGCCAACTGGATTTAATTCCATTCACCACTACACTATGGGCCTGGACATCCAGGCACTTTTATCAAAGGAACAGTGCACCCATCCAAGCCATGAGCAGCTAGTTTTTCTAGGAAAATTCTGTGGGAAAAGATTGTCAAAGTCTTTACTAAAGAAGAAATTTTCCTATGAGTTTCACAAGCCAGAAATCAATCATATACTAAGAAAAATAGGATGTAACTATTTCTTTGTTGTCTTGTTTCATTTTGGTAATAGAACCCAGTATAAATTACAAATTGCCCAATAAATAATATTCAAAGATTACTTAAGATTAAGAAAGTGTTTTGCAATTTTGGAATTTTCAATTCAGATACTTCAGATAACATGGCATAATTAACAGGTTAATGAGAAGAATTATTTGCTTTGGTTAGTTTTGTCTTTATACTTAAAAACTTAAGAGAGATATCTTTGGAGAGACACATTTGTCAATAACAGATTTACAATTTCATTTAACTGTGAGAAATTGCTTGAGCCAGTAATTTGTGTAATTGAAAAGGCTCAACCAGTTTGGCTACTAGAAGTTTTATGTCACATATATTTCAGCAATGCAGTACCAGGGGAATATCAGCTATAGACTTGACTCTCATTTGAATGAGAAAGAGATGTTGAATGTTTGTAATTTGAGGTTGGCTGTAAATGAACAATAATGTTCTCGAGTACCTCACTTGACATATTTTGTTTACAGTGTTCCCTTTAAAAATGTTGAATAGTTGCCAAGAAATAATGCATAAGTAATTCTCATAAGAAAAAAAAAATTAATTTTATTTTATTAATTGTTTTATATTTCAGTAAACATGTTGCCTTTTTATGCACCAAGATACTTTCAGAACATGATGATAGTATGTGACATTCCACTGCTAGGAAGGATTGTCAATTACTGAACTTTTTGTGGTGCTTCTATTTTTGTATCACAGAATGGAGTGCTAACATTCATCAATTTCACCTATGTGCAACCGGGAACATGTTTTAACAATTTATTATTCAAGCATCTTAGGAAAAATAGTCAGGCATTGAGTCTACTGAAGATCATTAAATGCTATACCACACAGAAATATAAAGCAGAAAAAGTAAATTAAGTTAGAGGACTTGAATGGTGTTAAATGAAAAATTAACAAAATCTCATCATCTATTGAAATAATAAAAAATAAGGCTAGAATACATATATATAACAATGCACAAAGCCAAAATACCAATTCAACTTTTTATTAACAGCTAGATTTTGGAAATATTTTATGTGTGCCCCAAAAGACAGTGAAATAAATAAAGTAAATCTCCAGGGATAAAGATAAGTTCAATATTTCATAAGAGATTCTGCACTTTTACAGAATCTTGCCTGAATCACTGAAGGATTGAGTAGAGAGAGGTGTTAAACAGTTCAGGATGAAGTCTATTTCTGAATTGAATAAGTGCATTTACACAAATACAGGTTCTGCTACCATGTGTATGTATTACTTTTATCCATTTAGTACAGTCAGAGTACTATAAAACCATACAATTAGACTTTTAAAAATGCCTAAGTTGCTAGAATATTAAAAAATTAAGACTTTCAGTAGAGTTCTAAGTCTCAACATCTGCTTTAAAACTTACCTGTACAACACAGTACACTCCAGGGTCCTGGCTTTTTCTTCAGTCCAGTGATACCTAATAAACAAACTCTGCATTCAAGAACTTGTTTTCAGGAACTGAAGGAACTGTAGCTGAAAATCTTATCTCACTCTGATATCCAGAGATAGAAACAACAAAGTAGCTCTGATTTCTGGTAATTGATCTGGAAGATAATTACAAAAGAAAAATGATAAAAGAAAATATTTCACTGCAATTTCTTGCCTCTATTAGTTGCAATGCAGTCTAGTATGAATGAAATATGACATTTTTTGCATTTGAGTGGAATACATAAAACCTTTGTTGCATCATTCAAACAATATAAATCATGCTTACATACCTTCACTAAAAATTTTAGGAAAACAGAGACCATGAAATAGACACTTGATGAAGAATAACAGTAAAAAAATCCTTAGACAAGCCAAATAAACATTCTGGTCATTGTTAATTTAACTCACATCATAGTTTCCTCCAGAAGACTTCACAATTCTCTTTATTTAGACACTTGTTCCTTTGCAGTTCTTTGTATCTGGCACAGCCAAACAACCGTTGGCTGAAAGCAATCTTTTTGTGCAGCAAAACTTCTGTCTCTGTCATATGATTTGGGATGGCCAGTACTTAATTGTAAATACTTCCCTGTAAATTTAATTATTGTTTGAAAGTCATTTTTCTGTTTAATATTTTAAAATACATTT
The DNA here is from genome assembly GCA_013398595.1 of Tychaedon coryphoeus. Classification (NCBI taxonomy): domain Eukaryota; kingdom Metazoa; phylum Chordata; class Aves; order Passeriformes; family Muscicapidae; genus Tychaedon; species Tychaedon coryphoeus. Next base: position 460,166 of record WBND01000341.1, read on the forward strand.
TAGCTCAAGGTTTTCAATTTATTGCATTAAAAACCATGAATTTGGGTGAAAATTGCCTGTTTAAGAGAATCAGATTTAGAGAATATCATACAGCTGTAAATAAATTCAGAATGCTAATTTTAAAATGGCCTGAGATTGTTATGAAGCATTGTAGGTAATGTAATTATTTGCTTTGGTTTTTATAAGGAAATAGAATCAAATTTTCACTGCACAAAATAGCCCACACTGAAAATAATTCAATTTTTAATTTTAATTTTTTTTTCATTTTCTATGAATGCTTGTTAGGTTTATTGTTTCACTCTGTCTTAATTTATTGGAGCAACAGTCTTTCAGAATAAAAAGTTCACCTAGCACAGATTGGACATTAGTAGACATTTTATTGAAGAAATTGTTTGGCTAAGTAATCTAATAATGTCATAGTTTATAAAATAAAACAAATTTCTTCCACATTCAGATTATCTTGGAAAAATGATAGAAAGAAGAAAATAGGCTCAAATAGAAATTTTCATTAAATTTTTTCTTGATTTAATTTCTTAAGAATTCCAAGGTACAATTGTTTTCTTAAGTGTATATATTCTTTCACATCTGACTCCTCATATCTTTATTATTTCAGCATGGTATTTTATAGTGTATATAGCATTTTTCTGAATATCTAGTTTTTAAAATATAACACTAAATATACTTTCTTTGCATAATAATTTCATTCTATCAACACTTTTTTTTTCCCCCCACAATTCATTAATTCAATGACAGACAAGCCTGTGTCATGTAATCTTTCATAAATCTGCTTGAGGCATCAACCACCTCTCTAGGAACCTTTTCCAGTGTTTGACCACTCTCTTGATAAGGAAATGCTTCCTAGTGTCCAGTTTGAATGTCCCCTGGTGCAGTTTTGAACCATTCCCACCTATCTCATCACTGGATCCCAGGGACTCCATTGCCCCCACCTCAGGAATGTGTAGAAAGCAGTGAGGTCACTCCTCAGCCTCCTTTCCACCAAACTAGCCAAGCCCCAAGTTCCCAGCTTCTCCTTACAGGACATTTCTCTCAGCCCTTTCACTAGCAGTTTTTCCCTTCTCTGGACTCATTCAAGGACCTTTAAATCCTTCTTATATTTTCATAATATCTGATTCATTATGTCACTACTGCATTTCACATTTTTCTAAAACCTTGCTGTGGCCTGACATCCTCAGTTACAACCTTGCATCTTTCTTTAAAGCACTTCCTACAGATTCTACTGACTAAGAGCATGTTCATTATATGCCAGAAAGCTCAAGGTTTTAAACTGCCATCCATTGTCACATATCTTATGTCATATATCTTCCCATGCAGCTTGGTCCTGTTCTGATTCCATGATGGTTTTACAATAGTCAATAACGGTAATTTAGAAAGCCAATGAGTATTTCAAATAATATTTCTGGATGGTCTTAATAGTGAAACATAAATTCACAATTTTGTCTGTGGCAACTGTAGGACCTACATAACTAGTTGACTGAACACTAGTCCAGTTTATTCTTTTTCAGTCCTGCTTTTTCAGCAGTTAGGAATCATCAGTTTTAGTAGTGAAATAGACACACAAATTAGCAGCAGATCACAAATTGTATGATAGCCTCACATAGTGATCTCAGCTGGAGCTTTTATATGATAATATAATTGCCCAACTTATCCAGGGGTGTCAGGTTAAGTTATTCAGTGAAACTACAACACACAGATGAGGTCACAGCAAGGTTGAAATTTGATTTTTACTAAACTACATTTATCTCCTTGAGATTCCAGAGCTGCATATGAATATTCATATCCTTGAAGGCAGCAGCTGCATTAACAATGCACAAACCTGTATTAAAGATATAGACCACAAATAGTAGACAGTGATTTTTAAAGAGTTAGCAAGCAAGAGATAAATGAGTGACAATAATATCAGAACAAAGGGAAAATAGCAGAGAGTATGCAGAAGACTTTAAAATAATAGTGAGGGAATCCTTTTATTTTTTTTAAGAAATAATATTGATTTCTCTGGAAAAAATGGAAAAATAAATTAATAAAACTCAAAAATAATGGAAATAACACTGGAGTTAAGCCTTCTCTTTGAAAGACTGCTACTGTGAATAGCCAATGAAATTCTTTACTGTTTATCCTTTTGGGCACTGAGGTGGAGGTGCAAAGTTTTAGTAAACTTTACTCAGTAAACATCAGTATAGCTCTGAAAATGGAACAAAAGGGTAGAATTGCAAGTGATGCCTAGCTACAAGAGTGTTTTGGGATGGTGACCTAGAAGGATCATATCCAAATGCATACACACACACAGAGCAGCCTAATAACACCTAATTACATGCAGCTCTATTTTAGAGGACTCCCTAAGCTGATTTGAGGAAATCAAGAAAGATTTGGATTTCTAAATGCCATGGCACATCCCTGTACTGAAGTAGATCAGATGTACCAAAGGAGTGTTTTAGCAAACAGTGACACATGAATGAGGACTACTTTAACTCATCTTTTCTACAGATTACTACAGTTATATGGTAATCACCGAGTTTTAGCATCACTGAATGCCTGCTGCTAGAAATGGCATGAAAACACACCTTTTCCTTACCTATTTTTTTTTTTCTGACATATTTGATGAGCAAGTGTTTTGAAAGGTGTTTGAAAACTACATGAAAAATTTATGAGGTCTGTAAATATCGTGTGAACAAACCAATTGTGATGTAACAAACTATAAAAATTTCATTATTAAATTAAATCTGAGTTGAACAGATTGTTAAATTGACCTTTCTGTGTCTTTTCGTTATTAAGTTCACCTCACATACACATGAAAAACAAACCCCAAAATAAACAAGAAAATAGACAGCTATCTTTTATTTAAAACACAAACTAAGATAACAGATCAAATTCAGTCTAAGAACAGAACCGACATAAAAAAACTTTAAACAAATTTATCTCTTTCAGTTATACTGGAAGTCAGTCTGTACTTCTGCTCTTAGAATTGTTTCTTCGTTTCAACAATTGCCTTTGGCAAAGATATTTTCCTTGGTCTTTCTCTTTCTGATTGGCACCACCCTGTCCTGTAGCATTTTATCTCACTAAGCATATAATTTCTCTGAACTGGTGCTTACCTTTACCAGAAAATAACAGCTACTACTCTTGCAGCAGACCACACAACTATAAAAGAAACTCTACTTTCTCCTCAAGTCAGTGCCTTTTAAAAGGGAGATAGCAGGCAGTACATGTATTTCAAATAAGTAGGAACCATTTGTGGCTGCTGTAAATGCAGGGGAAATTTTCACAATTGCATGTTAGTTTTGGAAGTGAAAATATGACCTACATTTGCACGTGTAGACTTAGATAAAGCCATGGTAGTACAGAAATGGTCAGCACTTTGAACTTATTGAGAAAATATCTGCCACTTTTTATACCAAAATTAACACAGTAAGATCCTGACATTCACATCTCTGGAAATACCAAGATTTGCATATTTATTGATAATATGCATATTTTCTGTAACATATTCCCAAAGACTATAAAGCAGCTGCAAAGACACTCTTCTACTGAATTTATGGGAAGCTGTGGAAATAGATTCTGGGAATGGGAAGAGACTGCAGTAAGAATATGTGCAAGTAATATAGGATGCTTAGCTCTAACCTAAAGGACCACCTTTAGCTGACCAAATAGTTTTACCTGGCCTAAGCAATAAGTGGTGCCTTAAACCTGCAGTTTTATGCAAACATGGAAAGTTGATCTGACTCCAAATTGTTTTCTCACTCAGGCAGACTAAAGATTAGGAATAGGGAATAACATCCAGGCTGGATAAATATCAGTCTCATGTGAGTCTTGGCAGATACATTTGGTTCTGTTGTCACTTATGAAGTTATGCTAAGAGGCAGCTGGACGGAAGGTGAGGGATGCATTATCTTTTCCTTAAGTTAATGAAATTAAAAAAATTTGCTAATTTCTGTATCCTTCAGCTCAAAAGTCGGGGGTTTTTTTCAAAGCTTTTGTTCTTGGTAGATTCAACTCATATTTCTTATATTGAATAAGATAAAAACAATATTAAAAAAACAAACAAACAAACAAACAAAAAAAATCCCCTAAAATTAAACAAATGCAACTCCAATTTTTTGAAGGGCTTGACCATTCCTGAAAAGATCAGTGCTTTATTAATATATTATCATCTTCAGCAGAATAAATAGTAAAGTTCATTTAGTAAGGGAAGTGTTGACACTGATGATACTATTTCATTAAATCTTAAACAATTCTTAATTGTTTTCCATTAAAAAAATCCAGTTTTGTCATCCTACTTGTTCTTTAAAAAATTTAGATGTTAATTAAACAACATGTGGAAAAGACTCAAAGACATTATTTTACTGAAGCTTGGAGCAAACCCGGTAAACCCATTTCAGGCTAAAGCACCATCCAGGGAACTGAAACAAGTGTGTGCCAGGATGTTTAATATTATAGCCTAGGGGGACATAACACTTGCTATATGTGGGAAGTAAACAGCAGGGCTTTTCACTAAAAAATGAGACAGAGAAAAAACTTGTGATCACAAAACAGAAAACAATATTGCCAATCTGATAAAAATATAAGAGCTTCTCCACAACTCAAGCTGTGCCTTTTCGAACTAAACTCTCATATTATCTTTTATGAAACTTATTTTTTGTTGCATAGATAGGAAGAACTGAGAAAAAAAAAAATTATTGCTCTTTTTCCAGAGTCTCTTCATGGGAAAACTCTGTCCATGTTTTTCACTTTAACTGAAACACCAGATGATTATTTGACTTATCCTCTATTATATTACTTAAATTAACAGAGCAAAAAATGGAAAGCTTCAAAGGTACAACCCCTCTTCACATGATTCATGATTCCTACATTAAGAAAAGAGAATTTTTCAGATGTGATTTCTGGGTATCAACAAATCATATTTATGACTAGTCATTATTTTTTGATTTAATTTTTAAAAATTGCCTTATGATTCAACCCTGCAAAAATGTGATATCCTCCCACCTGAAACTTACATTACAAACTAAGTTTGTTCCAGAAGTTAATTTTCTAACAAATAACTTCACATATATACTTGCATTTTTTCTTTCAGAGAGTTATTAGACTCTTTATTCAGCAAATATTAACTTGGCAATAAGAACAATAACTTATGTTGGTATTCTCCTCTAATAAATAAGAAAACAGCAATTCATAACTAAGGCTTTTCAGGTGAAACAGAACTGCAATTTAGATTTGTGTTTCAAATTGGTGAAAATGCCACAAAATGACAGTCCAAGGCAGATCAATATTCCTTATTTCAGATATAGTCAAGAAAAAAGGCTTTGCATTTTTGTAATACAGCATTATATTTTTTCTTTGGGAATTTAATTCCCTCATGTTTTAAAAAGTGTCAGCAGGGAAAAGTTCAGTCATTGTCTGAATAGGTCCAGTAGCAGTTCTCAGCCTACTGTTGTTCTCACATCAGTCTAAGTAAATTAAATGCAAACATCTTCAGTGATATAGAGGCTACTAGCCAGTCAAGGAAGCTAACAGTAATTTGTCTGTGTTATGCTCTAATAACCACAGTTTCTCAGACCCTCGAAATTACCAAAATTCATTGTAGTAAGAGATAATAGGATGAGAGAAGCTCTTTGTCTCTGGTATGCTTAGATTTCTGAGGTAGCTTGATTATTGTAAGTGATAAGAAATAGTGAAAATTAATTAGTCACCAAATTCAGTGATTTTTGAAAGGGTTTTCATTGTTGAAATCATTTTTGGTTAATAGTGATAAATTTTGAGGTCTGGGTTTTGTTGGTTTTTTTTTGCTGTTTTGTCAGTTTTCTTTTTTGTTTGCTTGCTTGAGGGGCTTGGGGTTTTTGTTTGTTTGTTTTAGTTTTTAGATTGTACTTAAAGCCAAGGAAGTACAGAGAGAAAAAGACTGGGATAGAAATGCAGCCTGGATTTAAGTATGCTTTACATTCTTGAAAAAGAATTTTAAAATGTTGTGAGTATAATACTGTTGGATAACTTAGCATAATACTGTTGGTGACTTTCTGTCAGTAGTAAGTTAGGGGGCTTGTTAAAAAATATTTTTAAACGTTGAATTTTGTCACCTGCTCTGGGTATAGGATTCCTTGCCAAAAGTTTGAAATATTGTTGTGGTAGTTCCTCACTTGCAGGTAATAGAATCCCTTTCTGAGTCTAGACTGTTTGCAACAGTCATAACAATCCACTTAATATAACACAGGTGCAAATAAAAACCATGACTTTAAGGCTTATATATTCCCACTAAGACCTGAGGAGAAAATTTTGGTTCCAGTAAGGACTTCCTTCCCATATGGATGACAGAAAAATCAAATAAATAAAAATAAATAAGCAAATGAAAGCAAGTTCCATCATTACATTTACAAGTACTTTTCAAGTCACAATTCAATATCTAAACTAACAAAATTGTTGCAGCAGCATCTGGCACTACAATATTGCTAGGTTCTATGACATTTATTTCCATCTAATAATTCAGCTGAAAGGTTACATTGACTTGAAGTAGCAGAAAGAGCCCTTCTCATGGTAAAGACATCTGAGGATTTTTTTTCCTCCCCAAATATTCACTGATGATCCCAACTGGCATTTCTCTTGTGAAACTCTTACGGTTTCCCTTTAAATCCTTCATTTTAATGAGCTGGATTTATTATCTTTGTTTACTCTTTGTCTTTATTTTGATGGATATTTCTTGCTTTATCTTTAAGCCATATAGGAAACTCTGTTAGTACGTAGATTGCCCATTCTATTACAACTGCTTTGATCACAAAATTTCAACTAATGGTGCCAAATACGACACTGTGGATTAGTGTCTGGCTGCACCAAACTCCGTCATTTAATGTAGGCAGCATAGAATGCTACCAGAATAAATCTAAGATCATTAGTACAATTGCTCCATGGTGATAACTTTTCAGGCAAGAAACTAGATGTGTCTGCAATCTGAATTAAATGAGCTCCGCGGTCTTTAAAATACCAGGCAATACAAGTAAATATACATGAAAACTGTGATTTTTTTGATGTGTCCACGCTTACAAGTGAAGACAGGAAATAACATTCAAAGGTATTTTGGTTTTCTTCTCCTAATCCCTATATTGTCATTTTATTTTCCATATTAATTCAATAGTTGGAGACAGATTTTTAATCAGAACAGTAACCAAACAAGGGAGGAAATTCTGTGTAGGTTAATTAATGAAAAGAGAAAGTGAACAAGCTAAAGGTTTACCACTGTATTAGAAACATAAAGGTCTGAAAAGTTTGTGTGTATATACACACACACATATACACTTCGCATATTTTATGTGAATACCTAATACTCCTTTTTGTGTAACTGAATTGAAAAACAAGAATTTAGCTCCTGTAATATATTGTGAAATGTCTGACCTCCTAAATGGGTTCAAGTGTAACTTACTGTTTCCCATCACAAGGTCACTGCTGTATTTAAGAGCCTTGAGAAAAAAGATAATTGATTCATCTGATCTATGTTCCTTGCTCATCTCACTATGCCTATTTCTCATCTGCCCTGGGTTAATCACCAAGTCCACAGCCTGCTGATGTCCTCCATTACATCATAATTAGAATAAGCAGGCAGAGATGGGGAAAGCTGGTGAAATTATTCATATTTTCTTCTGAAGAGCCAGATGTTGCTGGATAGATTTCATTTAATTCTATGACAGTTGCAATAACAGTCTCCATGTGCAGAGAGCTGATATTGACATCGATAATAGGGAAAGTGAGCTGTGCTTCTTAGCTAGCTAGTTATGGTTATTCATTTTTCATTTTTGGGGATCATCTCATCCTATTTGCCAATTATAATAGATTGGGAGTGGATTTAACATACACATACCCAAAATACATAAAAAATAATTCCAGAGAAGTTGCCTCCAAAGTTGATTTTTTTAAAAACAAAAATTTCCTGTTTGGTAACATTACCTAAAAGACAATAAATACTGAATTTCTACATCATATTGCTAAATCTGAGACATCTTTTCTGCTCAATGCTTATGTTTTTAAAACTGATACTGACTGTGATGAATATCAAGATATCTAGAGAAAGATCAAATTTTCTAAAATACATTTGCATTTTGCATAAAAAGTCAATAGCTAACTTTCAGAGATAATAAAATAACAAATATAACAAAATATGGAATGACTGAGAGATTTTACCTTTCTGGGTGGCACAGCAGATAAAAAACCCATTATCTTGCATTTGAATACAATTATTATTATTAATATTATTATTATTATTATTATTTTACAATATTTTTGGGTGATTTAACCTAGGAAACTGTTTGCCTAATATTCATATATTGCAAAAAGTGTTACTTACATTCAAATGGAAATACTGACAGCAACATAAAAACAAACATCCAGCAGAATATCCTTGTCCTGAAAAAATTAATACGAAGCTGCTCTGGGAAGACCCCATTGTGGCCTTCCAGTACATTACAGGGGTTTATAAAAGGAGTCAGTATTCTCCTGCAGACAGTGACAGGAAAAGGAGCAGTGGTTGGAAACTGAGAGAGGGCTGGTCTAGATGAGATGTTAGGAGGAAATTCTTTACTATGAGGGTGATGAAGTACTGGAACAGGTTGAAGTACTGGAACAGTGAAGTTGTAAATGTCTTACCCCTGAAACTGTTGAATGGGACTCAGAGTGATCTGGTCTAGTGGAAGGTGTCCCTGCCTATGGCACAGGTGTTGGAGCTAGATGATCCTCAAGGTCCCTTCCAATACAAGCCTTTTTGATATTCTGTGACTAGGTCTGGTGCAATTATCTCATGTAGTGATATCACTTCTACTATTCCTAGTGATTTTTGCTCAATTTATTCACATTAACACTTCAGCATACAAATATCTGTTGCTCAAAAAACAAACAAACAAACCCCAAAAAAGCCTATGAAACAGAATTTTCATTCAAGTATCTTTTCATGGAACTGCTTCATTTTTCACTTCTGTTGCTTCACTTTTTATTAACTAAAATTTCTGTCCAGATATGTACTATATTCAAGTGTAAATAAAGTTTTGACCCCAACCTTCATATGATCTGTACATTCTTAATTCAGATCATATTGTTAAGTGCCACCACCTGACCACCTGTGAGTACTCTTTTGAGTCCTCATTAATAAATTAATTTCGCAACGCTATCTCATGGATTTGGTAAAACAAGGCACACTGTACTAGAGCCCCATAGCATAAGGCAGTGTAGAATACAACAAAAATGCATTTTCTAGTCATGTTGCTAAAATTAATGACCAGGTGATTTCTCAGAATGCACACTGTACACAAAATCAATAAGAAAATTCTGCTGAACAAGCAGGTTTTTTGTGATCAATACAAGACTTCTTAAACTATTTGAATACTTGTTATGCTTATGTAAAAGAATTGCTGATTATTTGTTGTGGAAGATATTAAATATTCTGTTCAAAATTGTTATTTTCACCATAAGCACAAATGTACAAATCAATTCCATTAAAAAATATAGATTATTATATAATATATATAATATAATATAAATTATATATAATTCCCATGTGGTAATTCCAAGGAAAGTTTCTTTTGAAGAATGAGGTCAGAAATCTTCATGAAGATAAAACTTTGATCAGCAATTGATGCTATCTTAATGAAGACAGATAACAGATCACCTTGAGAGATATTGGAGATACTATCCACTGACCCAAATATTTGAAATAGAAAAAAAATTTATCATTTCTTTACATATCTGATGTATCCTGTCAAGCAAAACAGGAACAGATGGAAGATTATGTTATCAATATGTGTGCAGATAATTTCTCACTGTTCTACAGAATGGTGTTTCAGTCACTAGTAATCCCTTCAGGAGTAGTTTTCTTCCCTATTATCATTAAACTTTTGTATATTGTTATTTCAAATATTTCTGTGTTTTATCTGACTACCAAATTATAAACAGAACTTTTTAATTCTGCATTGACCAGGAAATTACAACACAGTGTCTCTCTAGACTCGCCATTTTGCATACACAGGAACATGGCACAGGGATGCTGAGCCATTTGATGCTCAATCAGATCGGCAGTAAGAGTCAAAAAAACAGCAAAATTGGATATCATATTTAAAAAAAAAACAAACAAACTTTAATGTGAAGAGGTTGTCATTTATCCAATCTGCAGATTGTCCACGTGAATTGTTTATGTTCAGCTGAAATTTTATATCAACAAGCATTTTAATTACTAGAAATATATGTATGTTGAAACACTCCTGCTAGAATGCCAAAACTTTGCATATGGATATATATTTTGATGTTATATAATTTTCCATTCATTCAAGCAAAGATGACAGGGCAGGTTGTCCTTGAATGTCAGAAGAACTAAAACAGTTTTTATGCAAAGAAATGATCCACAATATAAAGCATGAGACTGATCTTATTAAGCAGAGATATCTGTTCTCACTCTAACATTATTACAAGTAGAAGCAAGAATACAAAAGATAATTTTATATATATTTTTAATCTAAAGAAAAATCTAAAATTTATTTTTTTAGGCTATGTGGATCTCAGTGGAGCTAATTATACTTTCCTTTTTTTTTTTTTTTTACAGTTGTTACTCACTGAAATCTAATGCTGGTTTAATGCAAATCATAGATTTTATGATTATAATTCAATATTTGTATGTTTATGCATGTAAAAATAAATTCCTCATATTGTTTTAAATTTTCATATCACATTTTGACTGCTAAAAAGACAGTCAAATTTTTAAAAGTTCAGAAGGCAGAACTAAATTGGTGAAAAGCTTGGAAAACTGAAGACTAAGATAGCAAGGTCCTTCAAAGAGAGAGTAAAACTGTTGATACGATTACAAAAGGCTTTCATAGCATCTAAGAAACAAAAATGATCAGTTGTTAGAGATGATAAAAGAAAAGTCAACAAACTCTACAATTAAAATTTGAAGGTTTGAACTGCAGGTAAAATTTTAATTGTCAAACTTCACAAAATATTGACTTTAGCACTGAACTCAATAATTCTCTAATGTAAAAAGTAAGATTATATCTCAATAATTTTAAAACACTAAAAAAATTCTATTCATATGTGTTGAGTATTTTTTGACTGATGAAGGTAAACAGTGTTGACAGTATTTGTCATTTGGCTATTAATTCATTTGGGCAAAATAAAATATAAAACAATTAAAACTGAAAAAAATAGGGAGAAAAATCTACTTAGTCCCTGAAAATGTTGTTCCTAAATAAAACACCTTAGCATCTTTTCCAAAGTTACTATTTGCCTTGTAGTCCAGGTTGGGCTCCATGTACTCACTCCATTCAGTCCAGCTGCTGTCTCACATAAAGGCAAACTCCACTTTCTATTCTTCTTGTCCTGTCCTTCCTAAAAGAGCTTTTATCAAATTGTTAACTCTTACCTGTTTTTTGCTACATGTATAGCGTGGTCTTACACACTACTCATTTGATATTCCCGGCTTTGGGACCAATTGTGCAACTCTATTCTGAGTGCTTATGCAGTCTGCAGAGTAGAATTTTGTGACGGTTCATGGAAGTTTCTTTACTTGTATTTCAGTTTTAATTTGAAGACAATTTTAGAGCCCATGCACAAGAAGCAAAATTTTCTGTTGGACCATGCTGTGCCAAAAGAAAACTCTACTTCATCCTCCTAATAATGTGACAATAATTTCTAGGAACATTGCAGGTGTTTTGGGTTCTTTTTGCTATTCATTTGATAGCATTTTTTTTAAGAGCTTTTAGAGAAATGGCTTTGTTTGTTAAATCATTTGCAGTCAACAGGCAACAATGTTTGGTCCTTGATCTGCAACAGCAAGAAAGGCTTGGCATCTGCTTACAAAACAATGGTAGCATTGTATTCACAAAAGCAGAACTCTTTCTTCCTCAGGTTCTGCTTTTTGTTGTCTAGACATTTCCACACCCCACCAACACATACAATGTTGCACAATTTAAAATATATTTTATGCCATATTTGAGGGTACTGCAAATATATTTATGACTTATGCAACTGACATTATTTTCTTTTCTATTTTCTGTAGTAATAATCTTTCCTAGTGGAGCACAGCAGTGTGACAAAATAGTGGATCTTATTATGGTAATTGTGAGAATCCTCATTCACTTAGACTGAGATATTTTGGTGTGAGTTTTCAATGAACTATCTTCGTTTTATGCATAGATTTGGAAGATCTCCAATAATCATCAAGGTAGTGCAGCTTTGTCAAGAGCTCTGGCATGTATCGTTCTGACTTTGTAAGATTTTTCATACAGAAAGTTAAAGCTGGGAACAATATTCAAGAGTTTCTCAGTCTAAAATATTTGGGTTGATTGTTTTTCACTGTCTGCCTCTCTGAACTTTATAATGTAAAATCCTATTTTGAAAAGGTAGAGTTCTAGACATGTTTTGTAGATGCAAATCATTACACAAACTGTTTTTTAATGACAAATTATTAAACCCTGCTGTCTCACAGAGTCAGTAGTCAGCCTCGGTAAAGACAGCCAAATTAGCATGGACCCACGAAAGAATTGCAACTATTTCACTTTTCCTTCTGTGAAACAGATAATGCTATCTGAATTTGTGAAACATTGATAGTAAATAACTGATACCCCATAAAAAATCAACCAAAAAAAAACAAGTAAAACGAGCATGTGCCACTAAAAATGTTGGATTGTTGTATGATAACAATGTGAATAGGCACAGTTGCCATTGAAAAGGCTTACCAATGAAAATCACAAAGATCAAAAACTGGGGATAAGCATGATCATTTAAATACAGAAATTTGCAAACTTCTTTTGAAAGGAACATATTGCCACAAGGATTTTTTACTTTAACTTTGTCCATTGTCATCTTTATTTTTCTTTCTCAAAAACTGCAGCATTGTGACAGATCTCGCTCTTTTTCTCACATATTGTCTAACTCAGATGGCTCCCAGAAGCAGAACATTCTACAATCAGCTTGAGCAAAAGTAATACAGATGGATATTTCATCTTAAGTTTCATACTTCACATGTGCAGCCATTCTATGGTAATGGGAAGCTGCTAATAAATGACTATCGAATTTTTGTTTCGTCAAACTACAAAACTGACTAGGACAGATATATCCTAGCCATGATTCCTCTGATTAAATAAAGTGGATAAATATCTAATTTTTCAGTTATACGTATGGTCAAACTCTCAAATCGTACTCTTTTATGCATATAGAGCCATGTAGATAGTCCGGTTTTCCTAACAACTTAGCAGTACATCTCATATATTATTTATTACATTCACCCTATATAACAATACTATGAAACTACAGGTTTATTTTTTCTATAATTTATAGTTTGTCATATTTATGTATGCACTTCCTTATGTATTGTTTGACACACATGCCAAGAAGAAGAAAGGTAAACAACTCTAGCTTGTCAGATATCTGGGTCACCATATTGTTATGAATAAGCAAGTTGTTGCAGCTACCATATCTCTTTATGAACTTTTGAAAGTTAATTTCATAATGGCATAATTTGTGTAGGGCACAGATGTTCATCTCTAATCACTCTTAAGAAGAACATAAATATAAAATATTTTTTTTGAGAACTCTACAACAGTCTGTATATAAATCAACTCCAGACACTAAATACAAAATTAACTGCAGGGAGAACTCTTCAGCCCGTCACAGTAAATTTGGGGTTGAAATATGGTCTTGGCTATCTAGGCTGTAGTTCCACTGACCTTAAAGGGCATTTCCCAAGCATCATTCTGCTTTACTGACTTTAATCAAGAGATTTCTTGACCCCACTCTGAAAACATTTATCAAAAGTCTTATTCACATAAGCACCTCTTATTTATCAGTATCGAGTAGAGTAGACATTATTTCATAATCGGTTGATAGTTTTTATTTTTGTCTCAGAAAACACAAATAGAATTATGTCTTTGTGTTAGAACTTTGGATTAGTCAGTAGATATGAAAATAGTGGTACAGCAGGAGGCTTAACATATTCAGAAATACAAAGGTAAGGCTGTATTTTAAAAAATTCTGAACATAACTAGATGAAGGGATGAACAGAAGCACATTAAGAAAAAAAAAAACAGAAAAGTTATCTGAAAGCCTGTGTTTAAGGGATAAATACAGGGGATTAGAGTAAATGTATAATAAATACTAGTTAGATTAAAAAGAATCTGCCTTCTTTTGAAGTCACTGGCCAACAAGTTTGGGGAGTCTATCACGTTGCTACATGGTATGAAAGTACACTCCAACTGAGAGAACATTTTAATATCTTTGAGAGTGTCTAATTTTAAAAATCTTGTTAATTCATTAACTGATTTATTTTTACATACTCAAAAATCATGCACACATTGAAAGCAGAGGTTTATAATTTGTAAAAATAAATGCTAGCCATGAGATGAGATAAAGACAGAGAGGGTATTACACATTAAAAATGCACTTTGCTGAAAAATGAAAGTCATGTTTAATTATGGATATGGCCAGTGAATCTATTTATATCAATTACATAAATTATCTAATAAAATGATCTAGTGATAGTACTTTTGTGCATTTTAACCATTTGTTCCAAATCCATCACTATAGTATTTGTAAAATCTGTAATAAAGAGGATCTTACCATTATTCCTAAAAAAGGAGAGAAAAAAAAAACTACAGAAAGGAAAGCATTACATCAGTTTCTAAAGTTTTACACATTTTATTTTAAAAGGGCTGAAGACCTGTCCTGAGACAAAAAAGTATTTCAATAAGGAAAATTCAATCAATTCAATTAATTGCCCATTAGCAAATTTTTGATTTCCAATTCTGAAAAACAAATAAGAATCAAATGAACAAATATCTGAAAAACACTTTTCCTCCCTAATTCCTGGTGTCCCATGTTATACCCTGTCGCTTTGGTGAGGGGCAGTGCAGGAGTTAGAGTTCAGTGCAGGTTCTGCTCTGTTACTGTGATGTGGGTTCCTCCATCAGCTGCAGTCCCTTTGCAGTTTTACTTCCTCCTCAGCCTCCTCACTGTCTCTTCTGGGGTGGCTGCTTTTCTTCCTGCCCTAATCTGGGTAGCTATTTTGCTTTTCTTCAACATATCTTCTTCTCTGTTGTCCCTCCTGCCCTGACAACTCTCTTGTATCTCTGCCTCTGCATCTCCCTCTGCATAATTGTGTCTATGTCTCTTGAAGAATCAAATCTGAATAAATATTATCCTATTTGGTAAAAGTAGCTCAGGATTTTTAAATTATAAATGAGAATGGAGCCTCAAAAACACCTAGGCATCTGTCCAAACATACATAACTTCAACTGCATATTGAAATTATCCTAAACCTAGGGAATTCCACATCCTAAACCATTTGAAAGGTTACTGTGGCCAGGTGTCATGAATTGGCACAGGAATAAGGAGAAGAGCATGGACAGCCTCCAAGCAGGAATGCTAATGAGGAAAGTGAATAGAAATCAGCCTGGAGGACAAATGTCATGACATTTGTGAAAAGAACATCATACCACAATGAAATCATGTTTTATGAATATGAAAGAACACAAGGTTAAGAAGTGTAAATAAGAAAACAGTAAGCTGATTTTAAATAAGTCTTGTTTAAAAGTGCTAGTGAGCACACAAGAACTGTTTCTGTATTTGCCTTATCTATCTATTTGCCTTAAATTTTCGTCCCTGAGTGACTTTCAAAACTCTGGTTTTGATAGCCCAAGGTCAGGTACTAAAGAGATGCCGAGATGCAAAACTGAAAAGTGAATACTGCTTTGAAATCTGAGACTGCTCAAAGTGCCTTGAATAACACTTTCTGTTTTAATATTATTTACATACCTGCCTTCCTATAATTAGGATGCTTGGAAACTTTACTTCTTGATTCCTTTTTTTTCTATTCCAAAATTCTGCACATACATTCATTTTTATATTCTATTTCAGAATAAAAATATTGAAACTTCAAAGTTAGTAACTTGTCAATGAGTTTGCCTCTTCTTGTACTCCATTTTGTCCCTGCTATTGCAGTCCTGTGCTTTAAATGAAATAGATCTCAGAGAAAACTAGAAGAAAAACAGTGAGTTTTTTTAATTGAAGATTAAAAAAAAAAAAAAATCATTACTTTAAAAATTGCCAGAACCTTTAAACTGAATAATTTTATGACTATTTGTTTTGTCGTCCAAAATTGTTTTTTCAGTCTCCCTTTTTAAGTAAATTCCAGTAATCTTCTCAGCTACTATAGCTCTAATCAAAAGACATTTTCCAATATTTTTTAACATCCACTAACAAAGTTCATTTTTGTCAAGAAGAACTAACTAAAAATGTTAACCAATGACCATTTTTGCAGATACAAGTTGCTAAAAATATAAGTTCCTGAGTGATTTGTGGAGTTTTTTCACTGTGTTTAACAGCCTACTGGCTCAAAACAGCAAGGAAAAAACTCAGTCATTAATCTCATGGAATGATTTTTTTTCCTAGAATGACAGACAGTATGACATCTTGTGTAATAATTTTATTTTCATAAAGTAGGTGGAGGCAAACAACTTGCTCCTTGCCCAATATGAACAGTGAAAAATCAGAAAAATGTTTTCTGAGTTTTTAAACTGGTATATTTCTCAACATAGCAAATATCTTTACACACAGATTTAATTTGGGGATTTTTGGCACAGAGTAAAGATATTAAATATACAGTCCTACCATGACATGAGCACAGGAGAGAGCCTGCTAGCAGCCATTGCCTCGAGCAAAGAGCTGTCATAAACTCCAAGGCTTTGATGTGCTCAGAAAGGGTGGAAAGCATAAGGCAGAGTGTGAGGAGTGGGCATGGAAGGGAGCAACTGAGTCCCACACTTGTTTCTATGTTAGTCAGCAGAACAGAGAATGACAGGGTGTTAGGGGAATGCTTTCTGTAACCTTTCAAAAGGAGTCACAGCAATTGCTTTCACGTATGTTCCTTAGCTCCCCTGAGGATTTGCTCATTGCCTTGGATGTGGAATGATTACTATTTGCTCCCAGCACAGGCCCTACTTGTAAAAGCCAGGCTAGACTTCAGAGGAAAGAGAGCAGGAAAAGAATAGCACTTTATTCTAAAGTGCCTTGTACCAGTTTGTTGTAGGCACTCAAAGTCTTTCTCCACAACTGCCAGACACATGCTTAGAGCTTTTACTCAGAATCCCTCATGTAACTGGCTGATGGATTTCAGCTGATAAAAAACAAAACAAAACAAAACAAAACAAAGCAAAACAAAACAAAAACAACAACCAAAAAAATGCAACAAAAAAGGTCCCACAAAAAAACTTCCTGCTTTATTTCCTGCTGTCCTTGCTGTTTTCAAACTATAGATACTGCTCCAACCTGCCTTTCGCAAGGACAAAATATTCCCTGCAAGTAATTCAGTCACAGATGGTGAATAGGCTCAGAAACAACATGACACATCATGTGATACAGAAAGCTAAGATTAGAATAGCCAACTTACTCAAAGAAATAGCTCCTACTGACACTAGTAGGACCTGCTTAATATGCCAATCATGCCCTTGCACTTCTTTTAGCATTATATTTACTTTAGAGTTATATGTTACTAGCTAGTACTGGAATAATATTTCAGTTTCCTTGAAGAATGGGAGAAGGGTTAGAGAGAAACAAGTTTCACATCTCTGGAGATTGATCATGCCAGACTTTTCTTTGTTCAAAATTAGTTCAAAAAGAGCAAATCTAGCAATATTGTGGTTGTTGTCAATAGTGCACAGTAGTTGTGATCAATAATGCCTAGAAAGTAGGAGGGTTCTTGAGGGGTTTTCTTCTTGGAGGTTGCTACCTTGGAATAATGTTTTGACACTCAGAAAATGTAGTTTTGTTCAGAACCGAATACAGGCCAGCAGCTTTTAGCACCTGCTGAAATATGTTTGATTGTCATAACTTGAAACTGTATAAGTTAACCACGTGCCTCATGCGAATTATTACGATTTCCTCATGAAGGACATACTGCTCCCAAGCTGTCTGGATGCATGATCTTTACATATGGCAGGATTTTGATGTATGGTATTTGGGGAATCCAATTCTCTGTGTCTACTGGCATAACACCAGGTGTCTCTCAGCTGTCTCTGAGACATCTCTTGAGAGATTGTTAGATGTAAAACTGCAGTGTGACCTTGATTTACGTTTACTGAGAACTTTGGGGAACCGAGAAAGAAGCTTTGGAATGTACATAGGTTACAATAGAACAAGAACAGAAAGTAGTAAAAAAGATGATTCTACATGGATGCAGATCAAAAGTGACCCTAAGAAATTTAAAAGTAAGTATTTAAGTGAAAAGATTTTAAGCCTTAAGAATAAAGAAGGGAATTGGAAGGCAACAATTCAGTAATAACAGGTACCAGATCAGTTTCACAGTTAGTGTTAGACAATAGTTTGGAATAGCTTAAAGTATTAAAGTCTGGACTTTGATTATTTGGGCAATTTCCTAGATATCCATTTACATCTAACCAAATCTGCACTATTTAAATCTTCTGGTTAAAAAAAACAAAAGTAGCACAAAAAAGAGAAAGTCTCTTAATTTTTAAAGGTTCTTTTCCTATTTAATTGGTAATTTGTGAGAGCAAGAACAGAATCCTTAATATATTTTAATTTTTTTAAAGAATATTATTAAGACCTTACTATTATTCTATTCTCTGAGAAATTATTAAAATTGTAATAGATGTCCATCACACTAGGTCTTCTCCAAAAGTAATCATGGGCTGCTTACAAATAGATATGATCTCTTGGAAAGGGAAATAAAAAAGTATTTTCTAAATATTCTGGAAGATGTCCCAAAATTTTAGCCACATATAAAATCTTATTAAAACTCTGAGCCAGAGATTTGCCTATGACACGTAAATTTCCAGAGGTGTATCCTGAAAGACAAAGGGTTTTCTAAGAAGTGAGGAGTAGAATGCTTTCTGCAAAATAGTGTCTGGTCATGGCCCTATACACAATTATCAATCAAAGTTCCATCTCACTTTACAAGGCACTTATTCTTTAAAAAATAGAAATTCTTAAAACTTGTGCTAATAAAAGGTTTTAGACATCAAGCATTTTCATAAATCAAATGCCATGAATGTATTCAGATATCTCTAAAACCTTCACTGGCCACTTGGAATTTGTATGAAGGTTGAATTCATGGTATCCATTAAGTTTGAATTTTTGAATATTTACTGGTCTTCTCAGAGGATATTTAGAGTTTCCAAACATCCAGAAATCCTGGGCTTACAAAGATCATCTCCATGTAGCATATGGAAAGAATCTGATGCAGATGCACTTCAATAAACTTGTCTTGAAGATACCCCATATATTTTTGGCAAATAAGATACAAATACTTATGCATTAGGTTTATTGTTTATGTGAAAGCATTCTAAGTAGCATATATACAGGAGATGTACAAAACCTGTGACAGTATGAATTTTCTATCCATGAGTTTCATGAGATATTTTATCTGAGAACTGACAGAAATCTATAATCCATGAAGAGAACTTAAAAAGTTATTTTAAAGGACACAAAGATGATGTGTGTTGTTTTGTTTAAAAGAAAATGTTTTAAAAGTTGAACAACCTCAATCTTTTGCTAGTGAAATTTACAAAACCCACGACCTCTTCCCACTTATGAAAACCCTCCAAAACTGCGCAGGCTCTTATAGGTCAAAACTAAATCACAGTATATATTAGGTAGAAGAATATACAGAAGGAAATGTGTATCATCCAAATACCACAGGCTGCAAACAAAAATATTTTATTTTTATGAGTTTTACCATGGATCTTGTGTCCAATTGCACAGATATTCTTTGTAAACTTGTATATTTCTCTGAATTTTCCAAGTTAATCACTGATGTGTTGCATCCTTCTTCATCCATTTACTGCTGAAAATCAAGTTACTTTTTTCTTTTTTTTTTAGAGTAAGCACTTTTAACAATGTAGAACAATAAAAAATACTTTTTATCATTGGAATAAGAACTTTTTATTGTATTCCTTTAATGTGTGTGGGGAAAAAATATTTTACACCTTGATTATGATGGCTCATAAGGGAGTAAGTGAATCTTGATTTGCTAGCAATCCAATATGTTTAAGCTGTAAAAATTTGTAATTAAAAATGTATGCATATAAACTCTTAGATTTGCTTTGTGTCTTTGGGAAATTATCTAGGATGCAAACCAGTCCATTACATATTTTATCCTATCTATACTCCTCAGTGATTCATAGGTATTTGGGGTATCTATGATGAGCACCATGGGGAAAAAATCTGAATAAAAGTCTGTGTTCTCTGAAGCAAATCTCTGGCATAGATGGTCCATTTCTCAGCAAGTTAATGTTACAGATATACTCTATTAGTTCTCTTACTCCTCTGGGCAAAGTTGTAATAAGTACTGGCACCAATGGGCAAAAAAACCCAGGAACATCTGTTTGAATCTTAAGATACTTGTTGATAGAGCTAGAAACACAATAGCACTTAGTTTGTCTCAAAAATACAGTAGATTATTTGTAGCAACAGAGGCTAGAAATTACATCTGCAATCCATTTTTTCTACCCCATTTATACCATTGGATTTGAAATCTAAGGGCCTTAAAGGGCTTATGGTAATTTTGTTTGTATTATGTGCATAACCCCTTCCTTTATATTTTTTTTAAATGTATGCAATTTTTATTAGTTTTTATCTTTATCAGCTTCGTTTTTCTTTCAATATTACAATTTCTCCATCCAAGTGAAATTCTACTTCCTCATGATTTAAGCATTTCTTTTAAATGTTCCTACACCATGAAATCCATTATTATTCCTCTATTCTCAAAAACAATGTTGTTATTCAGTATGTAAAAATACAACGACATGAAAACTAAGTTTATTTACTTTTCACCTGTAGCTCAGTAATTTATATTTACAGAACTTCTCTGTATTAAGCCTTGCTTATATCAGGGAAGCAAAGAAAACCTAATTTAAAAGGTGTTTACCTTTTTTCTCTCAGATTTTATGTAAACTCAAATGGAACAAAGGGTACCAAACAGATCTACTTTCTGACTTTCTTGATTGATGAAAGAAATACTGCACTCTGTTAATAGGAGATTATCAGATATGTTTTCCATGCTTTTGATCTACCAATAAAGCATGACTATATATTTTTTTTTTTCACAAAAGTATATGATAGAAGATATCAAGCATCATAGAAAATCAGTTCTGGTCACAAGCAAAGTATTGTGTACACCTTTATTTCAGAGAAGAAACTGAAATCTATTTCACCCTGGTGTATCTGTCTTTTAAAGTTTTGTTTGGATCCAGCATCTTCACACCCACATTTGGGAATAACAAGAGTGAATGGTACTCATTGTTTCTGTTAATAATCAGTTGAGAAAGCCTTTATTCAGCTTTACAGAATAAATAAATAAATAAAATTCTTCATTATATCACCATGAAACTATGTAGAAAATGGTAAAGAACTATATCTAACGCTATATATCTCTGTATCTGTTTTATTTATTTTTTATGGTTACAAGTCAATAAAGAAATCAAGAACTACTAAGTAAATGAATTAACTTCATCTTTTAGTAATTTAATGTTCATATGTTTAGCTCAAGATATTTATGTACCAAGTGAAAGGGGAGATTCATGAAGAGAACGCTATACTAAGGCTCATATCTTAAATTGCTGTTACAAATTGCTCTCTAGAACTGTTCAGCCTAATTTAAAAAGAAACTTAGGATAAAATAAAGTAAGTTTTTGAATAAAAGCACTAGAACTGATTGTTTGCTGTCTTTTCTTTGATATTCAGCTTTTACTGGTCACCTGTACAGTGTGATTTTTATTGAAGTCTACAGGATTATTCCTTTAGGAATTGCTTTCACAGAATAAGATTAAAAGTTTTTGATGAAAAAATAAAGCTGTTCCATTTCTTTTTAGTTTCCTTTCCTGCCCTTGTCTCCTCAAGAATCATTAGAAACTTTTGCTCCAGTTGAAAATAGTTTACATTACTATTGAAGAAATGAGAATTTACTTACCATGCTTCTGAAGTCTTTGCATATAGGAGAATTGTGTATATTTTCCTCATAGGATCATAGAGCCATACGACAGTTTGGCCTGGAAAGGACCTTCAAAGATCACCTATTCCAACCTCCACCTGCAAAAAAACAGGGACATCTTCAACTGGATGAGGTTGCTCAGAGCCCTGTCCAATCTGACCTTGAATATTTCCAGGGATGGGGCATCTAGTACCTCTCCAGGCAACATGTTTCTTTGATTTCACTGCCATCATTGTAAGAAACTTCTTTGTTATATCTGCTCTGAGCCAACCCTCCTTCAGTTTAATATCATCTTTCTTTTTCCTGTCACAAAAACTGTTAAAAGGTTTTTCCCTATCTTTCTTGTAGATAGACTAAGTACTGAAAGGTCACAATAAAGCCTCTCTATAACATTCTCTTATCCAGGCTGAGCAAGCCCAGCTGTCTTACCCTTCTTAATAGGTTGTCCATCCTTCCAACCAGCTTTTTGACCCTTCTCTGGGCACACTTCAACAGTTTGACATCCTTCTTGTTCTGGGGGCCCCAGAGCTGGATGCAGCACTGTGGGTGGGATCTCAAGGGAGTCGAGTACAGGGACAGAATCACCTCCTCTGACTTGCTGGCCGTGCAGATTTTGTCACAGCCTAAAACACAGTTGACTCTGGTCTGTGGGTGCATACTACTGGTCAATTTGTGCCTTCCATCCACCAGTACTGCCAAGTTCCTCTTGGTAGCACTATTCTGAATCTCTTTTCCCCACAGCCTGTATTGTACTGGGAATTGCACTGAGCCTGGTGCAGCAACTTGAACTTGGCCTTTTTGGACCTTGTGAGGTTTCCAACAGCCCATGGAAAATTAATTCAATCTTATAACAATTTATTTCATAACAACACACCCATCTTATTCTTGGAAATAGATTAGGCATGCAGTGAAAATATAGACAGTCCACTAGAATACTGCCATTGTGTTCTAAAGAAGTTTACCTTAGAAAACTGTGTCTTAAAAAAGACATAGTTTTAGACAAAAAATCATTCATTTGAATTTGTCCAATTTCAATAAGTGATAAACTTTTAAATTATTGTATAGAAGACAATCAAATATTCTCATTTTGAAATCCCTTGAAAGAAATTGAAACAGACACATTCCAAGGCAGATGGATACCAAGGAAAAACTAGTATTTAAAATATTATCAAGAGGAATCATACACTTTATCAACAATATTCAGCCTTTTTTCACACATGAACGATATACGTTGGTGACCTTGAAAATGAGCACAAACTCATTTTCAATAAATATATATACACTCTAAAGAGGGAAGGGATTTTGTGTTGAGATTCTGACCTAAATGCAGCTTCCTGGTTTGTAATGAGGCAAAATATAAAAAATTCATTGTCACATATATTTTTTCTTTGATTATGCTCCTGAAATCTTGTGGTCTGAAAGA
>WBND01000341.1:484684-502239 GCA_013398595.1 Tychaedon coryphoeus
AAAATACATTTTATTGGGCAGTAGAGAAGAAATGTCAATCACATATACATATATAACATACAGTATTTAACTCATACTTTGTGTTCATTTACAAAATTTTTATGTGTCCTGCGTGTGGGTCAGGGCAATCCCAAGCACAAATACTGTGTGGGCAGAGAACTGATTAAGAGCAGCCTTTTGGTGAAAGACTTGAGTGTGGTGGTGCACAAAAAGCTCAACATGAGAGGCAATGTACACTTGCAGCCCAGAAAGTCAGTCACACCCTGGGCTATAGCAAAAGAAATGTGACCAGCAGGTGGAGGGAGGTGATTCTCCCCCTGAACTGTCTTCACAGACCCCACCTGGGATACTGCATCCGAGGCTCTCAGTAGAAAAAGCATGTGGACTTCCTGGAGCAAACCCAGAGGAGGGTCAAAATAGGATCAGAGCTCTGCAGAACTTCCATGATGGCAGGTTGAGGGAGCTGGGCAGCTTAGCCTAGGGAAAAAAGTCACTAGGAAGACCTTATGGCATTCTCCTAGCACATAAAGGGGGCTTTGACAAACCTAGTCTATGTAATATGTCTCTGCCCGTGGCAGGGAATGTGGGACAAGTTAGGTTAACAATAGTTATGGTCCTTTCCAGCATAAACCTTTCTATGATTTTGTGATTCTATGAAACACAAATAAACATGAACAAACCACATTTGGAATCATCATTGCAGACAATAGTACAAATTAGATGAGTTTTCATAAGGTAATCCTCTTTAGTCTGTGCTCCCCAGTGTGAAGACAGTAGTAGCATAAATGCATAATAATGCATTTTCACCATCCTTCACACAAAGTAGAAATATTATTCAATAATATTTTAAATAGCAGTCATTCAGATCAAGAAGTCTTCTATGCTTCAGATGATTGAAGATGTCTCTGTAAACTGTTAAAAATGTCCATTAATCAATCAGCTAGATTTAATTGTAAAGCTTCCTTTACACTGCATCATTCTCAGTTGAGATCTGTTCTATAATCATCAATTTTGCATATCGGACCCACTGATGTTTCACACCAGACTCAATTCTTGATATGGATTTTCATAATATAGCTGTCTTTGTCTTGTGGGACAACGATTTTAGTTTCTAAAATAAGGTTGAGCATGAAGTACTACCCAGATACTAGCAACACTAGACTTTGACCCCATTCAGGGATGGTTTTTCTCCTGCAGGAAGGATGAGACTCCAGTATTTTAATTAGACTGTCTTAGAACATATTCTACTGTTTATTTGTTTCTCTGCTTGTTTGTTTAACCTCTCCAATGTCCCATAAAGAGTAAATGGATACACACAGGAGGGAACCTCAATTAGAGGATAACAGAATTCCTAGATGCTTGGCAACAAAGGTGCAAAAACGTACTTGAAAAATAAGATAAGAGATTAATCGTTCTGAATGACATTTGATGATTGAACACTTTTACAGTACTGTCCAAACTCTCTAATTTGGAATGCAGGATTCCTCTTGATAGTGTTTGAAACAAGAAAATCTACCATTGACAAAGTCTTGAAAATAATGAGTATATTAGATTGGTGTGAGTGGTTGTAGAACAGATGAAAAATGCATCAAGGTTTTGGATAGCATTAATTAAATTATTTAACGGGAGCAAAAATTACGCTATAGCATGTGGGACATGTAGAAGCAAAAGTCTTCTATAAAACATGAATTTATTTGCACTGAAGTACTATAATTCTCTACTCATCACATCTGAAAACAGAATTCAAGTTAAAAGTTTAAAGAGTTTTATAAAGTGTACAATAAAAATGCTTGTTACAGAAAAGAAACTACTTTTCTCACTTTTTTTCCCCCACAGGACACTCATATTGCTTACACAGACCAGGACACTCATATTGCTTACACAGACCACTCTGCAGCATCTGTAATTTAATGAGTGATCCTAAGCTTCCCGATTTCTATTTTTCTGTTTCAATGTCTGAATAGTTTGGTCAAAGCTGTGTCTGAAGAAAATGCATTGTAGTATATACTGCAGTATTGGAGTCTGCAGAGACTGAGCTCAGACTATTGCTCAGGGACTGAGACATTATTTTACACATTTAATACAATTTGTGATACCCAGGTTTTGTATTTTGTCACATGTATTTATTCTACAAAAGAACAAAATTATTGTGAGAAATGCTGCCCACAGTAGCTTCTATGTGAAATCTTAAATTCTGTTAGTAAAACAAGTCATAAGACAGGGAGTTCAAATTTCAGTCCTTTATATCTAATTTATGAGTGTGGTGAACCAAACAACAGTAGATACAGAAACTTATAAATACTAAAAAAAAAGTACTGACTTTTTAAATCATCTTATTTGCATCTTTAAAGGCAAAAGACCTGCTGTTCTTCAAGATGGTGAGGAAAAATAAAATAACAGAGCTAAATCATGTCAATGATAAGCTCTACAGTTTTTTTCTGAAGTAAATCAGTAGTAAAGCAAAAATAGTAACAAAGCAGCTTGATATGCATGTACTGGCTATGTGTACCATTGTGTCTGTATACTTGTTTATTTCTGTCAACATTTCTAGCCTTTAGATCACAAAACATACTTTAGAATGCACAGTTCTACCCATTATATTGTATTTTGTATAAAATTCAGCACTCAGTATGCTATGAATTTTGTCAATTAAGACTTTTCAATGGATTATATATGGAGCTGGCCAACACACAAGTATGAGCATCAGATAAACACTAAGATGTTTAGTTCAGATTGAAAATTGTGACAGAGCAAAATCCCTGTCAAAGCCTCTGCCCTCTAAACATATGCACTTCAGGAGAAAAGTATGTATTTTTGTACCACCCACTCTCTTATATATACACAGATATACATACAGGCAAACATAAACATGTAAGCACGTTCAAAAACATAGACGTGCAATTTTTGTCCCTAAAGGCCTATGCCCCATACTATTGTGCCTGTTTTGTTGTGGACCTGAAGGGAGTAGGCAAGATGACCACATATCATTTGTCTCAGTACAAAACATAAATTAATCTCTTAAATCCCTTACAGGATTTTAAAAAGGAAATTAACATGGAACATTTTATGCATAAAGTATAAATAATGTTTAATAATTCCATCATGTCTATTGTTGGATATTTTGAGCAGGCCACCAAGTGCCAGTCTGCATCAGGTGCCACACTCCTATTGGAAAGTGCAGTTTTGAAGTCAAGATAAAAGTAAACTTATAACCCGTCCATCTTTAACATTTTTCTTTCTTAATAGCATGCAAAAAAGCCTTTAATCTGAAACTTCAATTTTATCTTCAGTAGCAAAAGCAAGATCATCAAAAGCATTTATATTCAATATAGAGATAACATTTAGTGTCATCTCAGTTTCACTGTTGGTTTGCTTTCTCAGTTTTAAAAGCAATTCAGCGTGAATATTCAGTATTCTACAGCATTTCCCCTCGCTCTCTTTAATTGCATTAAAATGAGTGCAGGATCTCAGTTGTGGAATAGGAACTGTGAATATTGAGTTCCATTAAGCTAGAAATCTTAATTTAAGCTCAGTTTCATTGTTGGTTTACCTTATCAAAATGCTCTCCAGCAAGCTGAGCTGACGAGATAATACAGAATGGAATATTAGTTATCACCACCAAGTACATAAACACAGAACAAAAGTAAATAACTGTCATCCCAAAATTAACATACTCATCCCTAAAGAACTGCTGTTCATAAACATCTAATTAATTCAATAAAGGTATGACTGGGTATATTCAATAGAGGAGACTGCTTGGTTATATTGTCTTCTTATAGAGAAAGATGTGGAGAGGAAGGAATTGCAATGATAGATCTTCCAAAAATTCCTAAAATTCATGTTTTAAAATTAGTAAACTTTTAGCTTATATAATTTTTATATGTGTGTATATACATATATTTGTATATAAAAAAACTAAAGCTATTAACGTGGTTTCTACTCATGTGTGCTATCTCAGCATTTCTATATGTTATGTTTTACATCATCCTAACATGCTGAATAAGATAACTGCTAAACTGACAATGGTATGTCATCCATTTAAATCATTATATAAATTTGCATCCTTGTTTTCTTTCCCTTGACTGTCCGCAGGAATCATTCAAATGATCACTTATTTAACTGGGACACAGTATTTTTTCCTTAAAGTCAACAGAATTTTGGCACTGGCTTATGTGAGTATGATTGATCCTTACAGTACTGGTAAAACAAGGATTCTTTACTTTTTACACAGTAAGAATGAAAATAAATACTTAAATTTCCACTTTTAGAACTTGAAAAAAACCTAAAAATATTTAATAAATTTTTGTTTGAGCTAACCATAGCTTCATTTTCAAGATTTTACAGCTGCAGTGAGTTAAATATACAGATAAAGACTGGCTTTGAATCAGTCAGAATCAGCTGTTTGAGCTGTGTCTCCTCCCAACCTCCTTTAAGTACATTCATCTGCTCTGGTGTGGAATCATCCGTGGGCTACAGAGGTCGACCTTCCTCACCATGGTCTTCACCACAGGCTGTAGGGGAGTTTCTGTTCAGCACCTCCTCTCCCTCCTCCTTCAGTGAACTTTCTGTCTTGTTGAGATGTTTCTCTCCTGTATTCTAATTTCTTTGTCTCCTGCCTACTGTTGTGCAACAGTTTTTACCCTTCTTAAATCTTTTATCTAGAGAAACTACGATGACATCCCACCCTTGAGGGGAATATTCAAGATGTTTTGATGCTTGTGGTCAAAAGGAACAATTTTCAGAGGATCTGCAAAAAAACTAGCAAAGTTTTGTTACAAAATTACACACTTGACATGGAAATTGATGTGTTAGTCCCTGACCTACTGTATAAGCACACAGTAGTGGGTTTTGGATAAAGGAGTTAGATTAAAATGAAGCAGAAAAAAGAAAGAGATTAATAAAATAGGGAGAGAGAGAAAGGAGGGAGAAAACTTGCCCTGTACTGTGTTGTGCTGACTTCCAGGAACTAGAACAAGGACATTTGTCCAGGAAAAGTGCTTCCCTACATCTCCTGATCCCCATCAATTGTCACACCTTGTTCTTTCTCATGGTATATTATTACCAGCAATCTTTGGTTGGTTCCACAGACATTCAGCTCTCAATGTTTGAGACACACACATTAGCCCCTTATCTCCTGGGATTTTACAGCTTCCACTGAAGCTCTTTTGAACTCCAGCTTTTTCGGCCAGCAGAGGGTCTGTGCTAGAGCTGGCTGGAACTGGTTGTATCACACTTACGAGAGTCTTTTAGCATCTTCTCACAGAAGACACTCATGCAGACACCTTGTCAAGAAAACCTGACACATTTGCTCATTAACAGAACTGATTAAGAAGTATTTGACAGAAATTTATTTTCTTTTTCCAAGCAGAAAATACATGTCTAAATAATAATTGAATAATTAAATTGAGATTAACTGAGAGCAAATAAAAATATATTTGTTTTCATGCTGTTTTAATCCAAAATTGTTCTCAAATAAGGCATGGTCTAGTCACAATAAATCTAGATTTTTAATTATGTGTCAGTTTAATTTCAATACCAGTGCTATGTCATCTGAAAGATATATATTTGCATATTTTTTATACCTAATCTCCTAAATAGTCTCATTGGTCAGGATATACATTCTATTACAAATTTTTCATGTGCTTCCTTCCAGTCAGGTAGCCATGACATATTATAGGAAAAGTTATCTATTTAGGAATCCAAATCTGAACATAGGAAATTGTGACAAGAAAACAATTATCATGGGACTCAAAGCTGTTTCAAGCAAAGAAAGCTAATGCTGTACCAGACTACTTAATTTTGAAGATACGTTATTGTCAGATCCTTTAGAAAAATAAGGTCTTGAAAAGGTGATATTTTGACTTTTCACCCAAGGAAAACAAATGCTGACGTTTTATATGTGAAACACAGTATGTTGTATTTGTCACCAAGTTTCTGAATTTCTACATCTGGAAAGAGTGATCTTGAGAATTAATGTGAAATAATTCTAGTTTATTCTTATGTTTATATAAATTGCACAGAACTTGTTTCTCTAAGTATGTGGTATCCAGTGATTAAGATAATTAGACAGCTAATTTACTTAAATTTGTTGCTTAGATGAGATATCATGAATAGCATCCTTCCTTCACCAAAAAATTAGTAAAGCAATTAATTTTAATAGGTTGGAAGTATTGAGAAACAGAAGGATTTCACGGTAAGTAGTAAACAGCAGCTGCTGCACAGTGCATATACTCCTGCTTTGCATTAGCTTTCTCTATCTGCTAAATAAAATGAAACATTTACAACTGTGTGAATACAAATATATTTTTTTATTTTAGAATAAAAATAAATATAAAACTTAAAACAAGTATAGTAAGAAAGTCTCATTTTAAGTTATTTCTTTTTCACTGTTTGTGAGAAATGTAGCATTTTAAGGTAAAATTCTCCTAATGCATGATGGTGGGAATAGGAGAAGGTCAGCTAGAATGGAGGGAAATTACTGATGATGGGAGAAAATGAGGGAGTGCAATAAAATATTCTAGAACTTTTACAAAGACCTGATCTAGATTTTTTTTTTCTACAAATCTGAACAAATTTAATAAAGGCTGATTTTCTTTATTTGATTAATGTATTTAACTAACTGTCTTTCTCGCTATCCTCAACTTGCATTCTGACTGTGGATTGCTATTGAAATATGGAATGTACAAGGTACTAAAGTGATTCAACTCCTTGGGTATGTTTCTTCATTCACAAGTATGCAGGTATGGTTAACCTATAGAGTATAAACTGGAATATAGATAAAACACCAGTTACAAGTATACCTAAATGTGCATTTATGTATAAAAATGGCCCTTTAAAATTACCATTACTTCCAAAAGCATGCTTAGATGATTACTATTATCTGTTTACTAATTTTTTAAATGAGGTGACACACAAAGCTTTACTGTGGGGAATCTTTACAATAACTTTCAAGTATTCTATGAGTCAGAGGTTCTTATTTTCTGCTTCGTAGTGTGTGGTAAGAACTACAATAACAATAATGTGGAGGTAATTACTGTCTCTAAATTACTTCAGCTGGGTGTTCTCTGCAGCTTTTCACACTAATTTCTCCTAAGTATTTTCTGTGTGTGAAACACATATCTAGTTATTTTGTATGCATGAAAAAGAAGATAATTCCGTGTAAGTCTTGTGATGTTCTATTTGCTTGGGTAATGCTCTTGCTTTATCTGCTCTCAGTTGTGACAAATGCATCTGCAAAGTCTTATAACTGAGTGCTAACAAACCTGTTTACACATCTGTTTGAGTTTTCAAATAAGTACTGACATATAAACAACTAGGAGGAAATATTTTTCTCGTAGAGCAGGAACATACATAAATTAGAGATATGTCTAAGTAGTGATAGGAAATGATATTTGCATAATCAGCAGGTATTACTTATGAGTCTACCCCTTTTATGGCTAAGCAAGAAGCTTTTGAAAAATAGTGAAGAAGCCATTTGCACTTCTCAGTTCATAAAGTGAGTACATCATTAATAATAGTACACCTGATTTGGCAATAAAGAGTTGACTCCTTTTAGACTAGGTGAATTATAGTCTTTAGTGAGGGAATTTCAGTCTATGTAGAGCTATTAGAGTCCCTCTAGAGAAAAAAAAAATACAGTTAATTTGTTGCTGGTACAGCTTTGGGTCAAGATGCAGTTTTACCATGACTGCTTCAACACCTGCTAACCTGTAATGTTTCCACCTCTGCTGGCAGCAAGATCCTAACAACGGCCTGACATCTTCATTGCTTCACATTTATCTTCAAAGAAGTCTGTCTGTAATCATCCCAAAATAAGGAAGATGCAGTAAGACACACTCCTAAAGTTTTCTCTGGATAGTTCCTGGTACGTTAATAATCTAAAATCCTTATTCAAGCACTTTATTGGTATTTCACTAATCTGTATGTATTAAAGAAAACTGTTCTGCTCAGTTTCACTTAGTACTGCAAACAGCATAGCTGAGGCCCACCCCAATGTTGGTTACAACTTATTTTCAGTAATCATTCTGAGTTGAGTGTAATTTCATCAAAGGAAAAACATATTTACTTTTTCCAGTTTCATTGAGTGAAGAAAATGAGAGTGATAAAAGTGAAGAGAAGGAGTAAGAGTGAAATTGTTAACCTTGGTGCCAACTTGTTATATAGGAAATGCACAAATGATTAATAAAAATAACATACAAGGTTTTTTTAGATTTTGATAAAAGTTTTAAAGGCAGCATAACTAATATATGACACACAGTGAAAGCATAGGAATACCCTGATTTGCTATAGCCATACCTCATTAATAGAGTTTACAGTTGTGTCCTTTGACATTTAGTATCATCTTGGAGCATATGTTATGTTTTATCATGGACAAACTTCTTGGCCTTAAGTTGGATGGATATTAAGGTGAAAAGGGCTATTTCAAGAACATATAGATCAAGGTCACCAGTTTTTCTTATCACATGCCTCAATGACCAAGAACAATTTAGTGTTCTTATAGCTCAGCAGACAGTCTTGAAAAGTTCAGAATTATTTTTATCTTTTTTTGTGTTTTTGCTGTCAACCAAGTATAGAATTTCAAATACTGATGTTTTCTGAGGGGAAAAAAATACACAAAGCTACAGTAACCTTAATGAAAACATTTGCTAAAACACTACTAAAATCTACTAAAAGGAAAATGTTAATAAGAAATGAAATTTCTGCAACTATCAGAATTTAAAATAAAATATTACAAAAATAAGGAAGATTCTTTAGTGGTGCACCAGTCACTATACTATGTATTTACATTCTCTCTTTCCACCACAAGTTCAAATGAAAAATCAATGCCAGAAGTAGTGTTTCCACAAAATGTAAACTTTTTTTTCATTAAATATAATATCTAAAACAATATTTTTAGCTCAGCATAGTTGTCTTTCTCTTAAGAATAATCTACATTTGTCATATTTAACATAAAAGTAAATCTTGGGGTTCCAGCCCTACAAACCTGAAGTTGTAATGTCTAATAGTTTTGTGAATCAAATATATAAAGAGAGGGGAATGGACAAAAATGAAAGTTTATGTGCAGGTATAAAATGTCTGTTACATTCAGCTGAACATAATTTTTAATGCAGTAGCTGATTATCTGACTACAGGGAAAGAGCAATATTTTAAAGAGTTTATTTTTGTGGGGAAAAGGGTATAAAGCATTTCCTAACTGAGAGTATTTCCTTCTGTAAGGTAGAGACTGGTTCCATACATTTTTCCTGTACAGGAATTCACACAGCAAAAGAAGAGAATGAGGAATTAGAGGTTCATATACAGCTGAACAGCCATAATCTCACTGGCATTGTAGATATGTGGAGGGATAAATTGCCTAACTAGGTGCTGTAATAAATGGTAGACAGCTCAGGAAATGAGGAGACGGGGCTGTCTTGACATATCTCAGTGACATGAGTGAACAGACAGGGGAGATGTTCTGCTTGACATAACAATTACAAGCAAGGAAAAACTCACTGGGGATGTGAAGCAAGTGCGCTATGACAAATTTTAAAATCTTTGCAGAAGTTAGCAAACAAATAACAGAATCCCAAGACCTCAAGGGAAAGAAATTTGGACTTCTTTAAGAATCACCTTGACAGAACCCTTTGGAACACCTTCCTGAAGGGCAAAGGGTCCAAGCAGAAAAAGTTGATCTTTAAAAATAATTTCTCTAAAGAACAAGAGCAGTCTTTTGCAGAGTTCAGTCTGAAAAGCAGAAGACTGGCACGGAGAAACAGAAACAGAAAAACAAAGGAAATGAAAATGAGAGTGAATATACCCAGGAAGACTACAGAGACAGCACCTGGGACTGCAGGTATGGAACTGGGAATTCAAATCTCAATGGGACTTGAAGCTAGTACTGGATGCACAAGTCAATAGAAAGGGCTTCTGTATGTTTATCAGTCGAAAGGAAAAAGGAAAACAACAAACAAACAAAAACCATGAGAAAAAATTCGGTCCACTACTCAGTAAAGCAGTGTACCTAGTGACAAAAAGGATATAGGAAAAAAACCCAAAGATACTTAGTGGTGTTTGCTTGTTTCAATTGGTTATTTCCTCCCTCAATTTTCATTGGTCAGTTCCAGTTTCCAATGAAACTGGAATTGATTCCAGTTTCTTAACTCTTAATTCCTTTTAAATAAAAAGATTAAAATGTCACCTACAATCAGGAAAAATATAGCTAAGGAATATGTGAAGCAGGAGGACAAATTAAGTACCATGAAGACAGGAGGCATGCTCCCAAGGGTGCTGGTAGATGTGACCAATGCATTTGGGCATTTCAAGGCTGTTTTTTGTGGTCTTTGGAAAGTCGTAGTTCTTGACCACCAGAAGGACCTCATATCACACTCATCTCTAAGACTAGAAAGTAAGAGGATCTGAACAACTAAGTGGAGGGAGACCAGTTTTGGATTTGGCCAGAGTGGATTACCCAAGGGAAAATCATGTTTGACCAACCAGTTTGCCTCCTGCAATGAAATAATTATCTCAGATAAAAAGAGTATGAACATTAGATGTTGTTTATGATTCTGTGCTCCTCAGTAACCGAAAAACAAAAAGACATGAGGAAAAGCTGAAAAAATATGTTTTATGAGGGTAAAGAAGTACCTCGCAGCTCTCAAGTAAGGGTTCAATGATGATGTGACCTGCTGCTCCATACTTGTGTTCAGGGATAGGACAAGAAGCAACAGGCATAGCTTGTAACGGTGGAAAATCTGACTAACATATTGAGAAAAAAGTTGACCATAAGGAAGGTCAAACACTGGAGTGGGATGCCTAGAGACACCATGGATTTTCAAACTTTGTAGATTTTCAAAGCTAAAGCAGAAAAGGCACTGAGCAACCTGCTCTCAACTGACATATTTTGAGCAGAAAATTTCGGCAGGTGACTTGTAGAACTATTCCCCCTTTACAACTCTATGAGTAAAGATCTTAAAGAAAAAAACGGATTGCTTATTTTTCATAATATATGCTTGCTAAGTACTGGGGGAGAATACTCCTCTGTATAAAATTATGACAACATGAAATAATACAAGTATTAGGATATAATTATAGAAGTCTGTATTAATAGAAATATATATTAAAAAAAAAAAAAATGGAAGGTTACCATTATATACCAAGAATAAGAATTTCCCAACTTTTAATTATTTTTGTTGTTGTATGTCAAAACAGTATTTTTACCAGATTTTTTAAAAATTGTTATTACAGTTTGGGAGAAAATGTTAAAATTGTTCACATTATTGTTAAATAAACCTTGTAAGTATTAGGCTTTTGGGAAACCAGGAACAGAATGTAAGTCAGATATATGCCTATCTCAGTTTCACTCTACAGGAAAGTAAACAAGCCACAATATAAGGAAATGAATATGCATTTCCTTTATTTCTTTTAAACGACTCTTTAATGAGCATTAGAATCTCTCAAAAATTCTCTACTGAATGTTTATATGTCAATGTCCCAATTGTTGTAATGATAATAAGATTAAAATATACCTATAAAATTTAGAAGAAAAAATACCAATGTAAAAAAAATAGCTTCTCAAATTTCTTAGTGCACATTAAACAACTGTGCCCAATGTAGAATTAAATGTAAATAAACAAATTGTCTAATAGCTTATGAAGTCTTTATCCTGGGAGATTTTCAAGCCCATATTAGATATAGTACTAAGCAAATCTGGTCTCACATCAACTCTGATTCTTATATCCAGGATGTTGTAATAGAGATACCCTGAATTCCATTCAAATTGCACTCTTGGCATCTTATGCAGGCAATAGCATTTAGACTGTGTAGAATTTAAAAGAATTTTTTTCCCAAATTTTCATTCTATCAAAATGTACAAATTTTAGTGTTTTCTTAAATCCTCAGGGGGAACAAAACCCAGTACTACTACCATAAGAAAAAACCCTATATACTCCAAATCTCAACTAAAAAACCCCCAAAACCTGCCACACACACATTCACATAATCAATACCAGTTAATCTTTTCCCTATTGGAACAGCACCTCAATTACACAATGCATTAACTAACCATTTCACAGATTGGACTTTCAAACACTGAAATGAAATATAAAAAATTATTAATAATATGTGGGAAGTGAATCACGTGAACAAAAACGAATAGGTAAATCTGTTCACTATATTTATCTAAAGGAAAAGGCTATTTTAATAACATTGTTTCTTAAAAATGTTTCTTACTTTCTTTTCTCCTTAGAGGAAGAGAGAGAACTTTTTTACAACACATTATTAATTAATATGATTTCCCTTTGATCCTCTCTAATTAATCAAATATGTATAGAAATAAATTCCCTCTCCTTCATATTCAAATATATTTTTACATCTTCTCTATAATGATATTTGTTATGATATTTGTTGCTCTTTTTGTGAAAACTGAAAAGGCTTACTTTCTCTGCTGGGTAGAATGTTACAAAACATTGCTGAAAATTCACAGCTCACAAAGCATAGCATCATGAATAAAATTTACTTGGAAGATTGTCAAGGAATTTTACTTAGATTCTTTTCTCTTTTAAGTATATAGCCACCACATCTTACTGGCTAATAAAAGACTAAAGCAATGGAAAAAGAAGGGAGAAGTTAATCTATTATTCCACAGTATGATAAATTATACTGGGAAATATTGAATAGTTGTAGTTACTACCAGAGCACAGGAATACTATGAAATTTCTTGCTTTATTTTATGAAGCATTGAATGGTTCAAAACAACTATTGCTTTGAGATGTCATCTATAAATCAACAGACTCCAATGGCAGCAGAGTGATGGATATCCACCCACCTAAGAGATTTGATCATAAGACACAAGCTAAAACAGTGACAAGGCAGAGATAAATGTTTGTGTTCAGATTAACATTCCAAGGTCAGAGTGCCTAGGCATATCAATGAGGAATTTCAACTAACACTCTAAGAATATTAATCTAGGAATGTGTAGCAGCAAACTGAAGAAGATATTGAATTTTAATGGTGTTGTCTATTTTGATTGTCTAACAAAATATTTATAGTATACTAATCAGAGAGAGATTGGAATTTTTTCCATCACAGGACTTGTTTCTTGAAAATATCAGCATTACCTTGGGTTTTTAATTTTCTTTTTCATCTGTTTATTTAACAAGTATGTTATTAAAGTATCAAAGGATAAACTGTACTGTAAAGTCTATTTCTTGAATGAAAAAAGAGAACAATATAATGTCATGACAGTCATGCACTACTAATTCTAAGAGGACTGTGTGTTTATACAAAGTCTTGTTAAGGTTTTACAGGATTACTTAGCATTTTCATTTGGAGAAGTTAATAACAGAAGACAGTGGGAGAACCATTTCAAGAACATAGCAATTAATGCCAAAAGAACATATCAGCTTCCTAAAGCAGATAGGGTATATTAACTCTGTTTTAAATATATGGTACTATGTTCAGTTATAGAAAATATTGAAAATATAATTTTCACCATTAAAACCACTTGAAAAGTAAGGTTTACTTCTAATGTTAGATTTTCAATGTGAATGAGTGTAGCAGTTTTTTAGCCAAATGATCTTTAATTCATGCTTTTCTATCTGAGTTTGGGTCAAGCCCATTTTTGTTCTGATGTGAGCTCTTTCTCTCTCCTTCTTTCTTTCCTTGTCTCTCTCGCATTCACTTTTTTCTCTTTCTCTGTCCCTTTCTTTCTCTCTATTTTTTTCCCAGTGCAGTGCTCTTTCAATTTGTTTCCTACATTCTGTGAACTACAGTAGAGAGAAAAAAAATTTGAAATCAAAATAATTCATCCAGTTTAAAATAGTTTTTAGGAAAAAAGATTTTGTGAAATGCACTGTACTAGGACATTTAAACTGTATGTAGCCATGACTGAAATTTACTGGATTAACAATCTTTGGACCCTGATGTTTCTTTGAATACAAGTTGAAAATTATGTTTTAAACTTAGTTTAAAAACTAAAGAATGACAAAGCCCTTTTGTTTAAGTAATAGATGACAGAGTTACTTGGAAATGTGAGTACTCATAGGTGTACATATATATATTTATATGTATAAAGACATATATCCTCCCTTTCCAGGCAAATCATCCCTTATGCACTGAACAATTCTAAACTACTAAGCACTTTTCTGGTTTTACAAAATTTAGATGAGGACAAATAAGTGATTTATTTATTGATGTCAGTGTGTCATCCCTATTCCTTCTATACTCAGCAATAGTTTTATTCCCAGTTTTCAGAGTTTAGCAATAGCTAAGATACATCTGTGATGCATTTATATACATACACAAAAAAATCCTATACAATATATTAAGCTCTTACAGCTATTGTGGATCAGGGAATAAGCTAATGTGAAAGACTGGTGTATTTTGAAATAGACAAAGAAGGCAAATTTTTGATCTATTTAAATGATTTCTAATTAAATGGGGAGGCATTCTCATTTTCTCACTTATATCCACTATTTTGGTGGGATATTGCAAGAGAATGAAAGGATTGCTATGGGAAAAAACAGTGCATATTAAGAGATATCTCTCAAATCTTACTTAAATTTACTGACATTTATTTTTTTATTTAAGAAAAATATAAAAGCCTTAAATAACAATTTTGTTCACATAATTGACCTATATTAATATTTTAAATTTAGAAAACAAACTGAACAGCTCCTATAGCTCATGAGCCTACAACAAAGAGGAAGGACATATGGTTAAGCAAAACTGGTCTGAAAACATTTGATTATTTAATATGCAGGCTGATTATTTAGTTTGGCTCCACATCCTTACAGAACCAAAGTTGTTGTTGAGAAAATCTCTGGAACCTTCTGCAGGTCAATTTTGATGCATTGAACCAGTGCAAGAAGAATCAGAAAATAATTATTATTCACTATCTGTGAAAAATCCAGTAGAAAATGTTAACATGATTGTAATCTTCATGTCTTCCATTTCATTGCTATTCTGAAAGTATTTCTGAACATTTGGGAACTGCAAAAGAACATGCTGTTCAAAGTTATAAGGAGGGGAAATTGGGTAGGAAACTTGTTTCTAAAAAAGGATTGGCATGACTTTGTCTGCAGGGACATCAATGAAATAATGCACTGTATTTAAATGCTTCATCCAAGAAAAAGAGAATAATATTAATTATAGCCTTTAGCTCTTTTCACGGCAATCCTTTGGTAATTATAGTTCAAGAGAAGGAACAGAAGTAATTTAAAGATGTGTTTCTTCATAAGATACTCAATTTTATTTTTTCTTAAGAAAGAGTGTATTTCAAAGGAGAACTTTGTTTTAAGTTAGATATGCACTGTTTGCACAGAAGTAATGAAATTAACTGTAATGATATTCCTGTAGTGTATGTTATCCTTGTAGCTACATCCATTGCAGCAAGCTTGTTCATTGGTAGTGTGCTAAATGGCATCAACTTTAATGATACCTGCTGAAGACCTTATAATTATTGTTAGTAAATTTTAATGTGAAACTTTACGAGGTTTGTGGCTTTATATTTTTTTCTTCTTTTTTTTCCCTTTTCATATATTGAGTTATATGTAAAAATACCAACTTAAATGATTATGTAGAAACTTAAGACTCTATTAGAACAAAGACAATAAAGTCTTAAAGACCAAATTCAAGACACAAGGAGATTATTTAAGTTAGAAAATGTGTCTGAATTAGTGCAAATTTAAAATTTTATGTAGTGTGCCTCATCAAGAAAACATGTAGAGGAACTTTTTCAAAAATATAGTCATCAGACTGCTAAACCAAATCAGGCATGTTGCTTATGCAAAAAAATAAAATGCCTCTCTGAATTTCATTCAAGACCTGAGATACTTTGCTCACCAAATTCACTAAAGTTCGTTATCGAATAAGAATCTTGTCATGAAGAATAAAACAGCTGGATGCTCTGGTAATCTTCAGTTTTTAGAGAGCTGTTTAGAACTATGAACAGTTCTCTATTAGAAATTTGAGCAGCGTTATTTGGGATAGACTGAAGATATATTTTGTGTCTTAACCC
The DNA here is from genome assembly GCA_013398595.1 of Tychaedon coryphoeus. Classification (NCBI taxonomy): domain Eukaryota; kingdom Metazoa; phylum Chordata; class Aves; order Passeriformes; family Muscicapidae; genus Tychaedon; species Tychaedon coryphoeus. The sequence goes on from WBND01000341.1 coordinate 500,679, forward strand.
TTGCAGATGGCTGAGCCTCACACAGACACTGGTTCACTTCCCCTCCAGCAGGGCACAGGAGAGACCCATGGATTGAGATACAGAAAGTTGCACTGGTAAAACAAAGCTCTTCATACAGGCAAAGCAAAACAAGGAATTTATTCACTGCTTCCCTTTTCCAGGGAGATATTTAGCTATTTCTGGAAAAAACAGGAATTTGTCAGGTAAAATGGTTACCTGAGAAGATGAAGGCTATAGCTCTGAATGTGTCCCCCCTCTTTCTCCTCTTTCTGTAGCTTTATAGCTGAGCATGACATATGTATGGGTCTATTGGGGTCAGATTTCCTGGCTGTGTCCCTGCTTAACCTCTGGTACTCCCCAGCCTACTCAATGCGGGGGGCAGTGTAAGAAGCAGAAAATACCTAGATGCTGTGTAACCTTAGCTCAACAATAGCTAAAATATCCCTGTGTTGTCCAGACAGTCTTGATCAAAAATCCAAAATACAGCGCCTTTCAGGCTGCTGTGAATAAAATTAATTCCCAGCCAAAACTTGCATAGTATTCGAAGTAGCCTGTATGAGACAGAAAGAAGTGGTACTTGGTCTCCTGACGTAAACATTTGCTATAGTAGTTAGAAATGAAATTGTTTTTATGAAGAATGCAAATGCATCATAGCACCACATGAAGTTCTCCAGACATAATTAACTGTCTAGGCCAAGATAGCAATCTGGCCTTTCACAAACAACTCCGAGAAAAACATGCTTTCAAAAGACTATTTTAGCTGGTGTCTCTAGAGACTATTAACCTCTTTTGCTGTTCCACTCATTTTCACACCTGGGGCCTCATATTTGCTTTTCAACAGAGACCTATTTTCAAAAAAAAAAAAAAAATTCCTTCTGCCCCATTCACTCTCAGCTGGTTGCTTTTGCCGTCCTGGTCTGAAAGAATTCTCCTGGTTTCCAAAGTCTGCATTTTTTCAGGCCAGGGCTTCAAGATATCATCTCATAGAGATGAGCGAGCTATTGTTCTTAGATTATTAGAACTATGTGAAATATTCTATTAAGATATGAGCTCCATATGTTTGTAGATTTATGTTGAATGTGCCAGGAGTATTAGATGACTTGCTTCTTTGTTTCCTTTGACAACATACATGCTTGAATCAAATTTAGATTATCTGGATTTATCCTGTGAGATCATCACACACATTTTTTTTTCACCTGGACTGAATTTCTTGCATTTAATTGTATGTTTTTTGCATTTTCTCTAGTAAAATAATTCAGAATTCTGTTTGATGAAAGATTTTTTTCTCCTTTTATTAATCTTTCCATCTCATGCCTTCCAGGAGGAGAAGGAAATAAAGAATAATTTAAAAAAAATCCGTAATCAACCTTTCATCCTTTTCTTTATTTTCATTCAGTGGAAAGGGTATTTCTAGCATGTTTTATTTCCATCTAAAATTCTTTTTATGTGAGATTATACTATTATTTTGTAAATTTTAAGAACTCAAAAAATCAATACCCTTTCTTAACTCATTAATTGGTTTGATTATGTGTAAGGACCTAAAGAGCACAGCTACCTTCTC
>WBND01000341.1:515138-539778 GCA_013398595.1 Tychaedon coryphoeus
GGATCTAAAAATCTAAAAAGTACAAGGTAAAGAAAATTTTCGAGCTGAAGGACTACTGTGAGTCTGACCCCATACTAGCTTTATGTTGTTAAATAATTAAAGAGAACACTTGATGCAGAGCAAATACTTAAAATTAATGAAGTCCAGCACTCATTAATCCTGTTAGAAAGAAGTGGCTTAGTAAGGACTCTAAGGTTTTCTTTTTCTATTAAACCCATAGCAAACATCATTATTAAATCCTATACGCAATATAAAACCCCAGAATTTTTTGTGGACATATCATGTGTCTGTGCATGATTATCAAAAGTAATTGAGAGTTCTTATCAGTTTGAAGCATGAAAAAGATGCCTGCAAAGCATAAATACAGAACATAAGAAAAATTCTGCTTTTTTTTTTTTATTAATTTATTATTATATATTTTTTTATTTTGAGTGTGTTGTGTCTAGCTGAAATGGAGTTCATTTTCCCCACAGCAGCCCTCACAGCTCTGTGCTTTACATTGGTAGCTGGAAAGGTGTTGGTAAAACCAGTGTTTTGGCTCTTGCTGAACAGGGCTGGCACAGCCTCAATGCTCACTCCACCCTCACCAGAAGTCTGTGCATGGGCAAGATGTTGGGAGGGCATATAATCAAAACAGCTGACCCAAAGTGGCCAAAGGGATATTCCATGTTGCATGACGAGTTCAACAATAACAGCTAAGATAAAGGAGGAAAAAGGATGGGGGAGAGAGTAATTCATCATTTGTTATTCACTGCATTTGCCCTCTGGAGCAACCAGCATATGTGCTGAAGTCCTACTTCCTGGGAAGTGGCCAGACATTGCTTACTGATGGGAAGAAGAGAATAAAATTTTGGTTTCTTTTCCTTTGTTTGTGTTCTCATGAAGTTCCCTATTGTGTTAGTAAACTGCCTTTATCTTGACCCACAACGGGCGCTTTTTTTTCCATCTTATTTTCTTCCCCCATCCTGCTGAGGAAGGGAGTAATAGCATGACTTGCTGGGTGCCTGGCATCCAGGCAGGTTCAAACAGTATGCTGTGGGAAAGTAAAATGGTATTCTTTTGAATTCACAACATGTAGAGTTAGGGACTGATAATATTTCTAGCGGTACTGCAGATTTTCAGGTAAGTCAGTTGGGCAAGCATCTGTCATTTTTATCAAATGCATGTAAGGCATAATTTTTCTGATTCAATTCTATGTTAGAGTTCAATTAATTCCTGTCAAGCTTTAAGTACTGGCAAGGCAGGTAAGGAAGCAGAGTTGGTAGAAAGGGGTCAAATAATTGGGAGTATCCTAGAGTCAATCCTGTGCAGAAAAATGAAATTTTAAAATTAGCAGAGGTAAAGAATAGAGTTGTACCCTTGAACACAGATTCAGGGCCTATGGAGTCAGTTGGTATAACCTGGAATTCAGTTCACTACTTTTAGGGGATATTTTTTTTTAGTTTTTGCAACTTCAGAAGTTTACGATTTCTAAAGACTCTAAAAGAGTGAACATTTTGTTCCTTGGAAGTGTTCAAGGTGAGGTTGGATGGAGCTTTGAACAACCTGATCTAATGAAAGCTGTCCCTGCCTATGACATGGTGGCTGGAACTGGTTGATCTTTAAAGTACCTTCCAACACAACATGTTTTATGATTTTTCCCCTATTCAGTAAACTCAAAAGTGGGCTAATGTAATTAGTAAAAAAAAAAAAAAAACCAAAAACACTCTTAAACAAAATCAGAAGAATAAAAAATAAAGTAATTAAACATAAATAAAATTAATTAAACATACATCTACAAAAATATTTAATTTAGAACATTCAATTTTTCAGTAAGAAGAGACTTTAAGTATCAAACTATGAGAGTAAAAGAGAAATTAATAAAATACATTTCTATTTATAATTTAAGTATCTAATAATGGAGGTTTAGTCTTGCAGATAAGAAAATGTTCTCCTTAATTAAATTCTGAAAAGGTCAATATAGCTTAGGCTAAATTTGGTCATTATCCATGGGTATCTCCTTAAGTGGAAGTGTATGGTTTGTCTTGTCCATTTACTTCACTTTTCCCCAGCTATTTTTGCTTCAAAAAATCACAGTTTGTGCTACTGGTATGACTTTCTACTCTACCATTGTAGCAGTATGGAGATTACTCTCAGTCAAAAGAAGTCAAAAGAAGGTGGTGATGTTGATTTGAGATTTCACCAGTGATAAGTTTTGACACTAATTTTTCTGCTCCTACAAATGACAAAGAAATAATACAAAATGTAATGGTAGGCATTTCAGTCTGACTTATAAGTTTAAAAATTGCCACAGCAGATATTTTTATATTAAACCATTTACAGCTTTACCACAGATATGTATCTGCTCTCATCACTCTATTAACATTTTTATTCTATATACAAACCCAAAAAATACAGGTATTTCTTATGATCACAATGTTGATAAATATTTTATACATATGCCCCTTAAATTACTCAAAATCCCTGATTCAAGGACCTATGGTAATCAAAGCAAACAATACGTAGAGTATAAGCTGTGATATAAGTATGCTACTAGGTTAAGTAGTTTTAAAATCTTTTGCTTAGTCAACCTAGTTTCAAACTTTCACTTCCTGCTACAAGAAACAGCAGAATGGTGTTGTCACACATCTGAGAAAAAAAAAAACACTTAGTGCTTTACCTTCAGAAAGTTTACAGCTAATTCAGGTTAGGATAAAGTTCGATCTTAGAGCTCTTAAACTTAACCTTCAGAATCTGCACAAGGATCACTTTGTAATCAGTGAGAGGAAAATAAACCTATAGAAGAAATTTCAGGTTGTTATGAGATAGACAGCTACCTTAAATTAGATGTGGAGATATTTATTCCTCTCCTTTGGCCATAATGAGAGTGTAGGATAACTCAGATAGGAGCTGCTAGAGATCTAAATTTAGATTAAATTGCTCTGTGCCTTTTTACATGCCAGTAAGTTTAAAAGGTTATTTTCCATTAAACTCAACTAACTTTAAAGCCCATTTCAGGGAATAAAATGCATCTACTCTTTAGTACTTAATCATACTTGTCAGGGCTAATAAATTAAACACATCCAGGACCATATTCTGACACTGAAGCCAGGTGGCACAGAAAGAAAGGTTCGTGCCCATACTATTGAACTCCGTTTCTCCCTGGGTAAGTGTAGCTGCAACCACTCAAGAACGACTGGATTCTTGCCAGGGTGACAATCCAGGGTCTGGGGTTGTTCCCATCAGCTAACCAGGTAAACAGCCTGTCACAGTGCCTGCAAACACTGTAGCACTGGCTGATTTTATGAAGTGATTAACTTCTTGTCACTCAATGCACTTTATTGAGGGTGTAAAAAACCACAAAATTAGCAGTACATTCACAGACTTCATTACTAGCAGGGCTTATTTTGGTATTTATCCATGTAACTATTATGTTCAAGTAAAGTGAAAAGGATGACATGAAAGGAAATGAATATGACTTAGGAAGAATAGCAATAAACAAGTGGTTTCTTAGTACACACAGGTTTTCAGGTGTTTAAAGGGATTGCTGAAGCACTGTGCAGATATATTCATTCAGTGTTTTAGAGTTCTATAAAGTGACAACACCCTATTCTTTCTACTCTTGAAGTCTGAGATTCTAGCTCACTGTGCGGGTTTGGGATGGTGTAAATTTTTTCACTAGTAGCTAGTATAGGGCCAGGTTTTGGATTTGTGGTGAACACAGGGTTGATAATACGGAGATGTTTTTATTGTTGCTGATCATGGAAGGCTGGAAGGAGACAGGTGGCTCAAACAGACCAAAGGGATATTCCACACCATATGGCATCATGCTCAGTATATAAAGTGAGGGGAAGAAGGAGGAAGGGGGCACATTTGGAGTGATTTGTCTTTCCAAGTCAGTATTAACATGTGATGGGGCCCTGCTCTCCTGGAGATGGCTGAACACCTGCCTGCCCATGGGAAGCAGTGAATTAATTCTTTGTTTTACTTTGTTTGTGTGTATGTCTTTATCTTAACCCAGGAGTTTCCTAATTTTGCCTTCTGATTCTCTTCCACTTCAGTCTGGTGGGGGAGTGGGCAAGTGGCTGTGTGGGTCTCAGCTGTTGACTGGGATTAAATCATAGCAATCATAAATAAAATAAAATTTCAAAATGGATTTTTTTTTCTTAATTCACTGTATATGAGTTTTATATCCTAGGTTTAAAATAACATTTTAAAATCCTGGTTTAGTGGTACACAGAGATAATTTTAGGAGTATAAAACTGAAAAATACTGGTTTCTGGCCAAAAAAAACTCCTGGGTACACCAGAAAACAATGAAAATGAGAAGAAAAAGGGACCAATATTGCACGCAGCTTATGTACCCCATGAATCAACTCTTGTCCTTGCTCCTTAGGAGCAACCACCTGATCATTACTTAATACAAAACACCCCTGACTTTGCAAATTTGGATCCATTATATTCCAAAGTTAAAGACCTTAAGTGAACTCCTGAACATTCAACCTTAAAGAAAAATTTAAGAATATTTGTTTTCTATGAGGAGTGTTATGCTAAAATAATATAATATATGATTCATCTATGTTTCTTTAAATTTAAACCCATATTTTTCACTAATATATTTTTGAGGTTTTTCAGTGGAAAAATTTGTTTGAGCAGCTCTTCTTTATCATGTTATAATGTCTTAGGAAAAACCCCCAAATATCTTAACATTGCTTGAAGAACAAGCAAGAAACGCTGAAGAAAGGACCACTGATGTTTGTGTCAGAACCACTCTCTGCTGCAGCACTTTGGACCAAAGGCTGGCAGGCGGAATAAGAGCTAAGTCTTCAAATGCAACTGTCAGAGGATTTTTTTCTGAAAATCAATTAGAAATATCAGAAGTGATTCTTTAGTGTTTTCATACTTAAAGGCTAATGGCTTAAGCATCAAATATGTTTAGTAAACACTCCCATTCAGTAAACTCTTTGCTTTATACTTCAGTAATTAGACATAAGGCTAAATTGTTCTGGTTCCAAATACCAGAAGTTGATGATATTACTGAAAGTAGGTCAAAGCTAATTCATAAAGGATACATTTTTTTTTTTTTTTTGGGGGGGGGGGGGGGCGGAAGGAATGTGTTATCAGCTACTTTATACCCTTTATAAAACTAGGTCTGTGGACCAAGTGCTATAGAATTTATTGAACAAAAACTATTTATTGAATAAAAAATCCTTTATGCTTTAATCTATGCCATTTGTTTAATCTTAATTCCTCTACTCTTCTTTGTCATCACGTGTTTCATTTTTTTTTCCTGTCTAACAATGAATTTCCTTTATCTCATTTAAGTTAATGAGATATTCTAGAAGCAGAAATATTTGGGTTTGGATGCTCAAATATTCCCTAATAATGAATAATGTCAGAAGAAAAAAGGTAAAAGGCAAAAGTAAACCTACCCAAATTAATAGGAGCTTAAAATTTGAAAAGACTTCAAGAATTCTACTTTTTTCTATAAGATATTAAATGATAACAGCTGAAGCACAATAATTTTATGCATATGAGACTAGATACATATGTATTGATACATTTAAATAGAAAAAAATTACAAAAATTAAGAAATATCTCCTTCTTATGATTTATTTCCTTCTATCAGTATAATACTAAGACAGAGAGATTCACACTTGGGACCCCAGATTTGTGGTAATAATAACATTGCAGCATGCAACATCAGTAAATTCAATTTTAAATTTCAGTAAGACTGATATCAAATTAACAGCAAAACCTGTGTGAACCATGGCAACAAGAACTTTCCATTTTGTGAACAAGAATCAATTATTATAAGAGAAATCCATATAAGAAATATTTTAAAAGGTTCTCCCAGTAGTCTTTTTATCAGACTTCAAAGGAACTTTTCTCAAACACATTAATAATACCCTGTAATTCAAAGGTTGCACTTATGTTGCAATATTAGCTGTAAGAAGCAAGAGAACTGAAAGATGCACACTCTAGGAAGAGTAGCCTTTGTTTCTTCTGAAGAGAAATAGTAATTTCAGCAGCATAAGTTTTCCATTGGCTTTTAAATTTCAAATAGGAAAAGAAACATATCCTACATTTTCTGGAACTATCTGAAATAGGACAAAGAAATCAATACAATCCGAATAAAATAGAAAAGCCTACACCAGTGGGATTTTTGTAAAGATTAAAAACTGGATAAAGACAATGCTACTGAGTAATGAGAATGGTACTTCTCATTACACTTGTCCACACTTCATGGGTGGAAATAATGATAGAATGCCATGGCCAGTTCTAGTATCTACATTACAAAAAGGAAGTGTTTGAGACATAACTCTCAATTATTGCAGATTAACCAAAAAAGTTACAGAATAATTTAAAATTCATCTGTATAGAATGTATATAGAGGAATATATATCTATATAGAAAATGAACAAGTGACAACAGAAAATATTTTACAGTAGAAGAAAAAAGAAAAATTACCTATGTGAGGTGATATATCAACAGCAGAAATAATCAGGTGGGCTACTGACAGACAAGCTTGGATATTTTTTCTAAAAATATATCTAGTTGAATTACAAATGAACATAGAGAAGTTTCACATTTTTTATTTTATTGAAATATTTCTTATAGACTATACAGTGCTCACAATTCTAAACAGTAGTCATTTGAATATTGTTAGAATTTTTTTTTTTTCTCTGAAAGGTGCATGTGAAAAGTCAGTGCCCTATAAAATATCATTTATTTGTCTTTAAATCAGCCAGGGTACTACAACAAATAGCAGCAGTACTGTCTTTCTTTGGAACCTGGTCTTGTGATACAATTCTTCACTGATTTTTGGAATTTCTTTTATACATATGAATATCCTATCCTAGACAAAGTTGTCAGTATATTGGCAATATTCATTTTGAAGTCTTTCTCAAGCATTCTCACTCTCTAATCCAGTAATGATAAGAGATTGGGGTGGATTTTTCTTTTTGTTTGTTTGGATTTTGAAGGGATTGGAAGGGATGGGGAGGGAAAGGATAAGCCTTTCAAAGGTATATTTAATAAAAAGGCTTCTCAGACTTTAAAAACAAGGTACTGCATTCTTGGCTTCATAGTGAAAAAAAAAAAAAGCCCAGCGCAGGTCAGATTTGTGCAAGGCACAGAGGAGGAGAAAAAGAAACAAAAAAGAAAGAGCAGATGTTAGGAAACATTTGATTGTGTAGAGACTCATGAACACACAGAATTGCCTATGAAGCGTAATTGTTGAGCCAAAAAGTGTTGAAAAAGATGCAAAAATTAAGTGGCATCCTAAGAGACAAGTAATGCTGCAAAAGATTTTGATGGGTTGAGTGGTCATTGGTCATTTCACCATCAATATCTTTGTGTTATGTGCTGTGGGTTTTTTCTTTATTTTAGATGCATAAGACAGTATTCTCATTTCCATTATAAATTTTTCAGTGTATTGCAGAATAAATTAAGGATTTACAAGTTCATCTAGAAGATTTCATAACCAATACCTTTTACCTGTTTTATTTTTTAAGAAAATGAAAAAAGCAGGGAAAAGAACCTCCAACAAGTCAGAATTTCTAAAAGTTAATTTAAACAGAAAATGGAATTTTTTTTACTGTGGAAATATTGTATTTGCTCCTTCTCTACAGGAAAATAAAATCAAGTGATTTGGAAAAGTAATGGGATTTTATTTCAATACATCCATCAGTACTAATCTGTATGTAGTACAGATATGTCTGTGAAAAAAGGAACCACCTTAATCGTCTGACTCATTTATGCCAGTCCCAGAGAAGATAATGAGATGATTAATGTAATTAACATCAGTGGAGTTTGGCTTATGTGTTAGAAATATTAGTGGTGCTTGGAATGCTTAATAAGTACTCAATTATAATTAGTATTTCATAATCCTTACTACTCTGTTGGTGGAAATCCTTAATGCTTTGCTAAAAATATTAGTACCATGTTCTTCTTTCAGGTAAAACTTTCGAAAAGTAAAAACTAAACTTAATGGAGATGTTTCAGAAAGTTGAAATCCAAAAATATATTTTATAAAAAATATATTGCTGTTGCTAAATAAAATACCAATATTTTTCTTTTAAATTATGAAAAATTCACAGGAGTTTAATTCTGTTTAATTTTATTTCATGTGCTATATAATTTGTTCTTTAGTTTTCCTTTCAATTTTAAAGCTGTAATTAATGAAAGAGTTGTCTTTATAGTCAATGAATGTTAACCATGTGTAGTTTAGCTGTTCTTTCATTCCAAACCAGATAGAAGAATTTAAATAAATTCTTAATAATTGTAGAAACATTTGTTAGTTGGTTTTCAGTTTTTGTAATTAGCAGTAAATTATATTTGTTTCTCATACATGCACAGTTACAGTACTTACTCCTAATGACTTAAACCATTTTTACTGCTCTTCTTGTGTTTGCAGCCACATCCCTACAGCAGGCGACTTTCTCCTAAACTGTAGCATGGTTGTGTGTCTTTAAAGGTTATTTTTTAGACTAAAAAGGAAATCGATGAACTGCAGCTGAGATGTGAGTCAATCCATTTATCTTTTCCACAGCAATATTCTATTCTTAAAATTTAAAAGACAAGCAATATGCAGAGTAATTTTCATTTTTTTCTGGGCAGCACAGACATTTTTTTTTTTTTCCTTTCAAAGAAACCCATTAAAAATTTGACTTGGTGGGAAAAAAACCAAACTTTTTCAAGATATTTTTTGTTGTAGTATCTCTCTCCTTAATCAACATGTCCAACACAAAAGGAAAGTAAAATTCCTGTAAGCAATGAAAGCTACCGAACAGAATCACAACTGTCTGTGCTCCTTTGGAAGTTCAGCAAAACATATAAGAGGCTGTGCCAAAGGTGTTCAGTTGCATGAGGGAAGGAGCTTTACAGAAAGCAGAGGAGTAAAGAGCTTTTGAAGAGAATAAAATTGCTTCTTTTGGTGACACTAAACCTTTCTGGGGTCTTGGTGACACCATCAAACATTAGAATTGAATCTGAGCAGGAAAAAAAACATCGGTGAATGAGGTCAGGCGCTGGATGCAGATCTTCCACACTGATTAATTTCATTGAGCCATTTCAGTTGTTTTCCTGAGATAATAGTGGGCATAGCTTGGAGAGCAGTTCCCTTCATTTACAGTTTCCAAAAGGCAACAGGAAGGACCTCTTCATGTCTACATGGTCCTCTACCATTAATATCTGAATGCTTTGTGCTCTCACTCATTCTCGCATATTCTGGAGTCTTGCCCTAATGCATCCAGCGCATCTCCTCTTCTTTAGAAGCACTGCTTAATGCATACAGTGGAATCATCCCATTTCAGACATTTTGGCATTAAAATCTTCAAAAATAACAATTATGTGTAGGTACTTCTGGTTGTAAGAGTAAGGAGACCTGACAACATGTATGAAGAGAAATAAAGCTTTTTTAGGCAGTAAGAAAGAAGACCAACAACATAAGCATACAACTCACCCAATCACTGATAACAAATACAGGATCATAAGCAATGCTAGGGCTCTGGCAGAGTGCCAGGGACATTAGTATCCTGGTAATCTGGCAGCAACAGCCACACATGTAAATGCCTCTTTAATACACATAAGAGTTGCACCGCCTTTTGACTCCACCAGAGTGATTTGAGAGTATCACACCACGTGGATAATATGGATGGCATCCTGCCCATGTTGCTGCTATTGGTAAAGGGTCAGGATGTCAAGAGGCAGAGTGTTGGCAATTTGTCTATGACAATGATAGTGGTCAAAGGACAACGTAACAAGAGCCAGCGATATCAGTACTGCATGAACTAAAATGAAATTTGTAGTAATGACAGGATGTTGTGGATTGTGCCTCCAACTGGTCAAAAGACTTGAATTCTACGTAGTTTAAATCTGAGTTTGCCCATGCCACTTATGTCTGGAACCACCGATTAATGCCTGCCTTTGTTTTATTCAACAATATAAAATAGAGCCATAGCCTCAGGTTTAAACTTTGCCTCCATAATCAAAGTAAAAACTTTAACCTCAGTTCATATAACCCAGATATTGCTGAACTCATCAGATCACTGCTATGGGGTGCATATGTCTCAGTTTCCCCTTCTAGATATTTTCTATTTCATATTAATAATTAAATATCAATTGCCTCAAAGAAAAAGAAATGTTTCATGTACACAAGAAAATAATTGTGATTGTTACAAGAGAATTCTGAAAAACCTGTTTTTTTTTGTGGGCATGACAACCGTCTCACTTTCTTCTTTAACAGGACTGTTTCATTTAATGTAAGTGGGAATTAAACTGCTAAATAATATAGGTAGCTTATGAAAAAGTTCAACATCAAAAGAACTGCCTCAGCACAATACAATGATTAACCTTGTGGTAGCTACTTGTATGCTTGAAAGGTATATTGAAAATGGCATCAGAAAAAAATAAATGACAAACAGCTCCATTACAAGCCGAAGAGACTCTTTCAGTCTTATTTGAACACTGCTGACAGCGTGAGCTATAAAGAAAATAAGAATTGTGTTGTAGAAAGAATTTTTTATTCTTTTCTCATTTTTCATTGAATAGTTTGGAGTAGGTTTCCATCTCACGTAGTTTGACCAAAAAAAATTAATCTGTATTTAAGAACCACTTCCTTGCTGTTAGGTTAAACCAGTTCTGAAAATCCATCAGAGTATATAAGTCGTACCATCTGCATGACTGTAGCTAGTAATTTTTAAAATATTTTTCTTGCAAAAAGAATAACACTAGATGAATTAATTAGGAATCTATAGATTAGAATAGAAGTCAGTATGGGGAAAAATAGTGCATAGTAACACAGATCTAGCTTTTGACTATTAAAAAAATAGCATAAATCTGTCCAGCTGCCTCTTGGTAGATTCTCACTGTGTAAAATTAAGGTGCAGATCTCCTTGTCACAAGGCATTATGGTTGTTATAAATTTATGGAGGAAATAATTCCCTCGATGGCCATTAGAAAACAAAAATGTAACTTCAGGCTCGTGCATTTGCAGATTGCTGGAGGGCTGCAGAATAGTCTGGGAAAATATCACTGCATGCGGGTCCTATTACTATGCTGCTTCACAGTAATCTCCTTTCAGCTCCTGTTTAAGACAGAATGCTGGACTGATGGGCCTCTGGGCTGACATACTGTGTAGCTTAGTAATTTATATCATTGTTTGTAACTGCTTTTTTTCCTTTTTTTTTTTTTTTTTTAATTTTTAGTAATAGCCCAACTGTCCATAGAGACAGGAAGTTTTCTGAAAACACATGCCTGAGGATTCTGAAGACATAAGGGTAGAATAAAGTTATACTCTATTTTCAATTAATGGATAGCAGTTCCTTCCTCTTGAAGATTTTTGAAGTTGTCAGACTAGTCTTCTGCTTGGAAAAACTCTCCTACATTACATTAATTGCCTACTTTACATTATGAAGGCTTTGCAAATTTCAGTCTGAAAGAAAGCAGATGTATTGCTACTGATATGAGTGACACCATTCTATGTTCAACAACAACAGCCTGTGTCAGTGTGACAACAGCCTGGGGGTGACTTTTGTTTTAGGGTGTATCAATTGCTGCTGTAAATGTTTCTCTCTGAGTTCATTCACTGCTCATTCATACCCAAAAGACTGTGAATATCTCCCCTACTTAGCCAAACCAACATGGGGGAAATATATGTACACAGGTCACCCCAACATAGCATATAAAAACACACAAGTAGGACAAAAGATTTGATGAGAGCAAGGGGCTTAAGGTTGTTTCAATACGTGTGTGCCCCTCTGGTGATTGGATCTGCCCAGAACCGTGTGAGTGAGCACATCATGAAAACCAGTAATGGAAATCCCATTGTTATGGTGATTGAACAGTATATTGCAATTGTTATCTCGCTAAGTGTAACATGTATTTTGCTGTGTCACTGTATCACTCTGTCACACATATTATCACACATAAATCAGAAATACTATGTAATATCAGCTATCTTTAAAATAAGTGAATTTGATGTTAAGTAGTACACCCTCCATAGGTGAAGTACTTAACTTTGTCAGACACTATTGAATTCTGACATTGATGCTGAGGTCTGTTACTATTTTTTGCAATGAACAAGATTCCTAGAAAATTACTTTTCTGGAACATGGAAATAAATCCCAGAAAAGCAAACTGAAAGCAAAATCATATGTTTCTGTGTGGGCTTGTATATATGTAAATGCATATGTATGCACGCACATGCATATGTACACAATTTTGTATAGGATAGAGGGGAAGAACTAATTCTGACAGCTGTGTAAAAAGACTGGGTTTCTGACTTCCTCAGAGTCTCTGGGAAAAAAATCCCTCCGATATCTACACTTAGTGTCTTGTTTATTGTCATTTCTGTTCATAACACTTCCCTATCTAATCATGGTGTAGTAAAGAAAAGCCAATGAGTCATTGTGACATTATGAGATAAACGAGACTGGAAGAGCATCATACAAGTAACAGTATTAACATTAACTTTTAATTTGGCATATTAACATTAAGAGACTAAGTCTACTTTATGAAATTGGAAAGCTTACAGGGTAAAATCAGTATTCCCCTGCTAATAAAACAAGGTGACTCTAAACAGTATGTTTCCCACACCTTGTCATTTGCAGAATTGTTGAGTTTGTGTTTTTGTTTTTTTTTTTTTCTTTTCAGAATAGCAATGTAAACCTTTTTCAGATCACTCTGCTCAATGACTATTTCTTTTCATAAAAATTGCCTAGCATTAGCAGTTTGTTGTCCAATTAATTATTTTATACTGAAATGCTTTTATTATCTGTTGCCCCAATTACACAAACAATCTAAAAGTTTTTTTAATATCATTGAATATTTGCTAATATTTTCAACAGCTTCAAATTTCATGCTAATTTGAGTACTGTTTTCAACACCATTATCCAAGATCCTTATAGGGCATTGTCTGTAAAGGTGCATCCCCTGTCAAGATATTTTGTAGTATTACAGGGTTGCAAAGCAAAAACTTCCATGGATATAGTCAGGACAATATTGTTTGGTAGAGACACATGGACATCTGCTAGTCCAATGTCTGCCCAGTTCAGGGTCAGCTAGAGCTGCTCAGGGCTGTGTCTGGTTGGATTATGAGTATCATCAAGGATAAACTCCACAATGTCTCTGAACCTTTTCTGAGTCATGTCAATGTCATATTGAAAAAAGTTATCTCTTATCAGTATCTTACCTATGTTTAACAAAAAAAATGCTCCTTTTATAATTTATTTCTGTATGTAGGGAAAATTTCTGTTGACTTTCTGATCTATCTTATCATGGTTTTGCCAAAAAGGGCCTCTATTTGTGAGGAAAAAAGCAAAACATTAGAAGAGAAATAAAGAGGTGGAACACGAAGAATCAAATTAAATAAAGCCTAAGAATACAGCAAGTTTTAGATCTTGGACTGAAAGACAAAATGGATCTTAGGCCATCTGGCTGGATTAAAGGAATTATATTATCTTTTGTTACCTGATTAATTATTTGGTACAAATCCATCCCCTAGCATAAGTTTGTAATAATCCTTCCTAATACTGCAGTAAATTATGATAGTTTATAATGGGTATTCAAAAATAATTGCTTAATGGGCAGAATCAGATAGAAGACAAACAATAAAATGGTTCTGCAAAACATTTTGGGTGCTTTTTTTGTTGATTTTTTTTTGGTTGGTTGGTTTATTGGTATTATTTATTGTTTATTGAAAGAACAGTAATATTGTGCTTTTTAAAAAATTGAAAATTATCCCCATCAAAAAATTACAGAAAGAAATTAGTGTATACATGTTTTAGTGGTGTATGACAAAGGTTTCTGAAATCAGTTTTAACAGTCATTTATAACTGATATATTTGATAATAAATCAAAATCTAGATAACTAGACATTCTTCATTGATTGCAATGACACTTTGTGTACGTGGTGATTTGCTGAAAATGAAACTTAGCCTCAGAACAAAAGTTTTAGCTCTAAGGGTCTACAAGCTATGCGTACATATGGCATTGGAATGTTAAGTATATGGTTGCTCGCAGTTATTAATTAAATAGATAGATATAGATTGGATATATATATATTTGATATATATATATGATATAGATATATAGATAGATATAGATATAGATATAGATATAGATATTATATAGATATAGATATATAGATAAAGATATAGATAGATATAAATATATTTCACCAGGATATCTATGTCTAGCATATTCATTATGACATTAAAACTGTAAGTTTTTGCCTAAATAATTAGTAGAGATAATATGAAGTAAAAGGTCTTGCTTAGCCTATCAGTATAAACCTGACACAGTCTTGATTCCTTCAGAAGCAAAAAAAAAAAAAGTATTTTTCAAGAACAGATGGTACTTATTTTCAAACGATAAACATTGAAGGTAAAAAGTAGGTAAACTAAATTTTAAACACTTGCAGCTGCTATTCGGCCTTTAAAAAAAGTCTTCCCCTTACTGCAAGGCATGGAGTACAAGACATACTACCAGCAAATTATCCTAATTGGTTCTAATATAGTGAAAACAGGCAGAAAAAAAAAAAAAACAACAACTCTTTATAGACCCTATTTTTTTATTGGAACGCATTTTATACGTTTATACAAAATGCAGATTTTGTCTCTCTACATCAGCATTCTGTCTTCTGTAAGAGCCCTCCAAGAGGTGAACAAAAAAGGTGAAATACTTAATATTGCAGAGGATGTTTTAAGGGATGAAAACTTTGGAACATTCCTGTGATTTCCTTTTACTTGTACAGGTATTAGATCTTTCTGTCTACTCTTCCAATAAATAGAAATAGGTAAAATAATATTCTTCATCTCTGAACTAAATCTGCCATTTCTTTTCTATATGCATAATACTCCAGTTGTAATGACTATGGAAATACTTAAAGTAATAATGCCTTTCTTTTCTAAAATATCATTTATAAGCTTTGCTCATTCAGTTCTGTATTTAAAAACAATTCAAACATTTTCTGAGTGGAGAAAAGTGTGATTATTCACAGGATGAATTCAGACATAGATTCAATATTTCTACAAAGACAGAAGCTCTACAAACAAGCTAGGTAAATCTAACTTAAATAAGTTTTGCAAATCATCTACAGTAAATTCACATTTCCTTATATCTATTAACCTACTGATTGCTTTAGCTGATTGAAAATACATTAATGGAATAATATATAAATATTTATTTGGAATATATATAAATATTTGTTGATTGGTTTGAGTCTCTGGCCATTCTATCTTTGGCATACTTATGGTTTATGTGCAGAAACTGCCTCTTCATTTTTATTCTCTTAGTTTCTCATATCTAATTTTTCTATTTGCACCTGTTTTGTTTTTTTTTCTTTACTTTATTTCCAACATACACAAACACCTTTATGATAAGTATTTAAATAATTCTGAGATATATTTCTGTGTGTACTACAGGTTTTAAAGTGAATATGATTATGTTGGAGATGTGACTATAATCCTCAAATCTACTTCTGTCTCCATGGGAAACACAAACTGCAAAACAGAATTCTGTTTTCGTATTACACAGGAAAGACACATGGATCCTTGGTCACCAAGATTTTGTCATTAAAATATCTTAAAAAGGGCTTTTATTGAGTGTGCTGTCTAAATCAGCTTTCCCATCAATTTTTCAGCCATTTGTAGTCAAAAGTAATGAGTGTCTCTGCTCATAGGTTTCAAACTAATATATTAGAAAATCAAAGTAAGAGTGCACTGAATGGAAACTGCATTGAACTTCAGAAAGCAATATTGATAGTTTTCTCCTGCTGAGGCAATTATGGTGAACAGCAAAACCTGGTTTTGATTCTATTAGCTGTTGACAATTTAATTATTCCAAGAATTTTCTTAAGAAGTTTCTTCAAAGTATTAATGTGTTGCCCAAAAAAAAGTTGTTGCTTTTTCTTTTTTTTAAACAGGGAATGATAAATTGCTACTAGATTGCATTTAAAATGCAAAATGTATGAAAGCTTTAAAACTAGAAATATGTTTTCTCTGGAGGGAGCTGAATTAATAATGCAAATGCAAGAGGTCCAATATTTAAATATATATATTATATCCAGAAAATAAAGAAAACATAGAAAGGGGTAAATAGAAAGGAAAATAGAAGGGATTTTCAGTCTAGTTAAAGCTGTTGGAAAATCCTCAGTGTCCTTTAAGACTATGATGTTGACGATTTCTTAATGGTCTATCAAGAAGAATCTGTATCTTGCCATGATACAGAAGTTATTACTTTCTTGCATTTTGGTTTTCTTCTTACAATTATTTTGCTTACACCTGTCAGAAGCAGAAATATTGCATAAATCATTGTCTAAAAAAATAACCTGTACTTGCAGAGAACTTCATAAATGAAATTAAACAAAAAGTGCTGAAAAGATCTTGGGAAAGTTATATGATTTGAAATTTTCATTCACTAAAGATCTGAAATATGGAAAAATTGGAAGAATCTCCGGGTAGATATTTACTGATTGCATATACTCCTGTGTTGGAGACTTTGCAAAAAATTTCTTTTTAGGTACCTGAGTGTAAATATAGGTAGAAATGGTCTCAGAAGCTCACAAAATTATTTCGTGTCCTGTTTAGCAGTAAAAGATTAATATGTAATTATCTCTGCTAGACTCAGTTGTAAACTGATAACCTCTATGATCCATGTCACCCCAGAACCAGAATGGCTTAAAAATTATGTCTTATCAAATTTTTTTTCCTCTGAAGCTGCTTCCTCCTTTCTCTCAAACTACATCAATTTTAAATGTATTTTTTAAAAAAACCTGCTTTTTCATCTAGGCCTATGCCATTTGTTCATGGGATTCCTGCTTTCCAGACGTGCATGTTTATCAATGATGTGACCCTGAGATTAGTTCAGTTGGTTATGTATGAGTATGGTTCTAAAGGTGGTAAGAGCACCAGGGTTGTGAGGTTAATCCCTGCATGGGCTATTTACTTAAGAGCTGGACTTGATGATCCTTGTGGGTGGTCCCTTCCACCTCTGAATTACTGCAAATTTAACATGATTAGCTAAGCAAAAGAATAAATAAAGGAAGATCATGCTTCCCTGTGCAAAGGTATGATAGCACAATTCTTTGTGAAAGGGGTAGTATCTTCCATCATAACACAACAGGAAATCAGTGTTGTCACCGTGAGGGGAGCAGACTCAGAAAAGTACTGTAACATTACTGAATATCAGCAATGTGTGTTCCAGGTGAGATGTGGTAAAAGGTTTAATGAAACATACATAAATGCCGTAACTATAAAAGGTATTCTGCTAGGGGTATTAGGTATTCTTCTAATTTTAGATGTGTTGCTTTTTGTAGCAGCTAATGCAAAAAAAAAAAAAAAAAAAAAAAAAGGAACAGAGACCTTGAATCAGCTGTTGTCTAAGTAATGAGATAGAAATTCAAAAGCACTCACTATGTATCCAGTTTGTCCCTGATTCACAAGACTTATAAAAAAAATTCCCTCTCTTAACAGAGCATTGGAAAAACCCTCATAGAATCCCAGAATCTATAGATAACTCTCTAATCACTTTAAAAAAAATCAAAAAACAAAACAAACCAAAACAAACAAACAAACAAAAAAAACCACAAATCTAATTTCTTCTCTGTTAATTTTTTTTCTTTATTTTTTTCAGAAGTTAATAAAGGAAAGAGAATAATTTGTTTTAGTGTGAATTGTTTTCAGATTGTCTGCTTAATTTGCCAAATAGTTCCAGTAAATAGAAATAGTAATTTATATCCGTCTTTTGAACAGTAAGTTATAATAAGTTTGAAATCTAAGTTCTTTTAGCTGGGGGGTTGGTTCATGGTAGCCGAATTTTCTTTTAACTTAAAAACATCACTGTCATAAATATAGACTTTTACTGGAGGTGAAGAAAATGTGCTAATTAACCTTTCCGAACAGTAAAACCTAGATTTATGAAGGCATTAGTGCCGCTATGTTAAGCAGATCCACCAGGGAGAGCAAGAGCTAAAATACTGAAAACTGAGCAGAGCTCAGTATTAATTTCAGGCCATACTTGCAACTGTGTTAACAATGGTAAAGAAACTTTAAATTACATTTGTCATCCGCTTTAACACTCAAGGTTTTTTGGGTATTAAGTTTTTTACAAATTCACCTAAATGAGCCATCTCTAGGTTGAATAGTGTCAGTTATCTCTGACTTTCCTCACTGGAGGAAGTGCTCTAGTCCCTTTATCATCTTTGTGGCCCTTTGTTGGACTGTCTCCAGTACGACCATGTCTCTTTTGTACTGGAAAGTCCAGAACTTGACACAGGACTCCAGGTGTGGCTTCACTTGGCCTCCTCTATCTAACACAGGCCAGGATACCATGTGCCTCCTTTGAAACAAGGGTACATTGCTGTTTCATGTTCAGCTTGGTGACCAGCTGGGAACCCAGGTCCTTTTCTGTCAAGCAGAATTCCCTCTGCATGGTGCACAAAGTATAGTGGTGCCTTGCGTTTTTGCTCTCCAGGTGCAGGACTTTGAGATTTTCCCTGTTTAACATCCCTCTGCTGAACTTCATTATGTTCCTGTTAGCCCACTTCTCCAGTCTGTCAAGGTCACTCTGGATGACAGCACAACCCTCTGGCATTTCAGCCACTCTGCCTTGTATTATCAGAAAGTTTTTTGAGGGTGCACTCTGTTCTATCATGCAAATCATTAACAAAGATGCTGAATGGGATCGAGCCCTTTATTAATCCGTGGCTAGCTGCTGAGTTCCAGCTACATTTTTGTCTAGATTTTTGAGCAACACCCTCTGGGCCCAGCCTTTCAACCACTTTTAAATTCAGCTTAATCCTCATCCATCCCATACATCAACATGTTGTCTATGAGAATCTTATGGGAGACAGTGTCAAAATCCTTACCGTCAAGGTAGACAATATCCACTGCTTTCCCTTCAACTATCAAGTCTGTCATTTGATCATAGAAATCTATCAGGCTGCTCAGGCATTTTGCTTCCGTGAATTCATGCTGAGTATTCCTGTCTTCTTGTGTGTGGAAATATTTTCTAGGATTATTTGATCATTTACCTTCCTGGGGATCAAGATAAGGTTGATGAAGTTCCTTGAGAACCATTCCTTGACAGCTGTTTTTGAGAATAATAGTAGAATTCGATTTCCTTCTACCTACAGGCACCTCTCTTAATTACCACAACCATTCAGAGGTTATCAAGAATGGCCTCTTAATGATGTCAGTCAGCTCCATCACTGGAGGGGAGACACCCCATTATGGGTATATTTCATCAGGGATTATGAATTTTATTGCCATTTTGCATAAATATTCTGTACCCTGATCCTTTTGAACCAAAGTAAAGTCTTCCAGCCTTTGTCCTTGGTGTCAGGCCCCTGGATTCCTGAAGACTGATTTTGTTAGTAAAGACTAAGGCAAAGGTAGCATTCAGTATCTCAGCCTTTCCCATGTTCTGTGTCTCTCTTTCCATTCAGCATGAGGCCCTCATTTCTCTTACAGGTTTCCTTTTGTTACCTGTGTATTTACAGAAACATTTCTTGCTGCCTCTGACATTGCTGGCCAGATTCAATTGCAGGTCTATGGTTGGAAAACGTGTTCTGACAGTGCCTCTCTACATTTTCCAGGTTACTTGTCCTTCCTTCCATCTTCTGTAAAATTCCTTTAATATATTTGATTTTTTTCTGATATTTCCTTGCCCAAAAGGCCTCCTGAGTTTATTATTTTCCAAATTATTTTCTCTTTTAGGTGAATTACTAGTGAGCTGATGACTGCTCTGAAGTAAGGTGAACATGAATGGCTTTTCTTAGCCCCCTCTCTATTCCAGGATCTTATCCCATGAGAGTCTTTCAAGAAGATTAATGAAGTGATCCCTCCTCTTCTGAAGGGATCCATCATCTTCTGAAATACAGTTATGGTCTTGATGTTTGCTCTACTTTGACCTCACGGTACCCAGAACTTGTTAGTGAAACCAGTGCTGACCTTCATGTCACCAAAAAACCTTTTATTTTGAGAGGCACAAATGTTTCTAAATACTAACCATGTAGTTGTGCTTTCTGTTAATTTACTGATTTACTGAAAAATAATTCTTTTTATTACCCTAGAGAAAGGAAGGGAGCAGTTTTGAAATATCTCTTCCACAGACAATATTTAAATTAACAATGAAAATTGTAAACTAAGCATTAACTTTTTCTGATTGACATGAATAAACCTGTAGTTGCAAAAGATTAGAATTGGGGAAAACAGGCACATTTTGCCTCATATTTTTATTAATAATATAACAAAGTGCATCCCTGCAGCTTTATTAGTGGTTCCTCTTGCAAGCAGAGACTCAAAAAATTGTGTTATCCCAATATCTATCTGTGACAGCATCAAGCCTGTGCCATGTTAATTTCAGTAGTGTTGAAGAGCTTGCAAATTTTTTGAGAGAGAAGGTAATGACATGGCTGCATGCAGACTGGTAAAGTACAAATTTGGAAGTTTTGGCTTTGTAAAGACTTAAGACCACAGTTGCCTATCTTGAGCACGCTTTAGGCCACAGAAGGACATTGCCATGAGAGAAGCACAGAAGAGAGCAACAGGGTATTTCTAATTCCAGACCTGGGGCAAGTGAGATCTGGGTAGCACATCCTGGTTAAGACATTCAGACAACAACTCCCACTGTGGCAAACTGTAAAGAATCAACTGCTCCTGCACATATCTCTGGTCAAACAAAGAGCACCCCAAGTTATGGGACAGGTGACATCTAAGACCAACAATTACCAAGGAAGCTCCCCTAGATATGCCTCCCTGGATACCTGAAACTTGGACCTGAAGATAAGCCACAACAATTGGGAATTTGAGATAAGATAAAGGTTGTTCTATTGTCCAGATGTCATCTCAGACCTAGGGGAAGGTAACAAAACTGGAGGAGAGGAATTGATCACTGATAATGAACACAAAGAATGCAGAATTTCTGGGCCACAAGGAAAGCCAACTCTGCTGAAATCAGCTCTGACCAGGTAAAAGGCAATTCTAGCAGGCAGAGATTCTGACCATGGTCTCACAGCCCACTGAACCAAGCAACCACTGACTCAGAAGAAGAGAAAGACTGCATGGGACTAATTAGCATTAGAAGTGAGGAAATCATTCAACAGATAGACTAAGAGAACTGTTTAGCCATTAAGCATTAATTCCTGTGTTTGCTAAAATCTATAAATAGTGAAAACCTTGGGACTTCACACCACTGAGAAGCCCAGGGGTGAGCAAAGATCAACAGGCTGGCACTGGATCCGTGGATGCTCTATCTTCTGTTTGATTTCTCTGTCTCTTTCATCTCTTTTCTTTTTAACTCTCTACCTCAAATTTGTTGTTAAATAAAATCTGTATTGTTGACTTTGGCAAAGTATCTCATTTGCACCTTAATTCTAGCAGAGACATCCCTAAATAATTGGATCTTAACAGATATCTTAATATTCAACCGAATATTATTCCTTGAAAAATATCACAGTGGGACAAGGCTTCACCCTACTTCTGTGTAAAGATATGTAATGCCTGTAGTTTAACAAGAGTCTTTTTGTTTTCATTTAGACAAACCAATGTCCAGTTCTCAATGGGAATTTGACTGGGAGCAAAATTAGGGAAAACTGAAGTTATAATCACATTCTAACAGAAGCTGTAACGGTAGGGAATCTGTAGGATAAAATGCAATTGCTACTACCTGGATGGAATGCAATTGGCATGCATGGAGTCTATTCCATAGTGTTTCCCAGCACACAGCCTACAACCTTCAGCATATGCTAAGAGGGATGAGGCACAGAGGGCGGAGTGAAGACACCACAGCCAGGCTCTGTAGTAATCCTTGCAAGGAAGGGAAGCTGGTAGCACCACGTAGTGGATACATGAGCAGTGTACCCACTGAGCAAGCACTCCAGATTTTATTGACTGTACTTAAAGAGCAAAGTGAGAGAATGTTACACCAATTAGTAACAAAAGCACACGTGAATAGTGTAATTCAAGTTCAACCTAAATGTAAAAAAATAGCATCCAAGTGAATTAAGAATGGGTAGAAATAAGAGGAGAGTCCATTATAACTTGTGGGATCAGGAGTGTTGAACCTGTACTTCTCTCCCATAGGGACACCTAATGGTAAGTGATTTATGAGCCTTGAATCTTTATCTTGAGCTAGTTTTCTTCGTTTATTTGAGCTTGTCTCTATAGTGCTTCAAATTTGCTTTTGAGGACAGTTACTAACACCAGCAATTTTCAAACCTTATCTATCATAATTTTCTATTATCAGTGTGCTTGTTAATAAAGTGTCTTACTCTGTAAACTGTTTAGCATTAGTCCCTCAAGGATGCTAGCAGTTGCCAACTGTGGATAACACATTTGATAAAAGCAGGGAGATCTAGGTCTCCCTTTCTAATCTGTAATAAAGGATTTGATTCTGATACTGTTGGCAGGTATCCCTGAGCAAGTTAATTGTATCACCATCCAATACAGTGGAGTCTCCATAATGGGACACTGACAGACTGGTCAGGCACAAGGCCCTTGGCTTTCCCAGGGCATTGGCAGACTGAGAAAACATAAAGGGTTCAAGGAAACCCTCCACTTTTATATGGCACTCATCTGTGCTTCATATGATATCCTTAATTCATACAGAAAATAATTTAAATTCAGCTATGAAGAAGACGCTCTATAGAAGCTTCTTCCTTCCCACAACAATTTTCTTTAAACTACTTCTACTTAAAAGAAGTTGTGCTGAATGTGCATTATTTATTTTTTATGTCTGTCTACACTAGGGATTGTGGGCATGTCAGTGAGCCTGTTTGCTTAAAACCTACCTGTCAAATGTGCCTCATTGTGAAGGATGTCCCTTATTTTAGACTCAAACCTGATGTTATGCTAAATTTATTCCTTTAAATTACTTGTATCAGGAATGCTGAATCAGTGTATTGAAGTGATTCAAAACGTTACGCTGAGTCTGCTTTCCGTGTAGGGACCGTGACAGTGGGCCTCACTACTGGGATCACATTCACTGCCAATTCCCTTCCTCATATAGCTGACAACATAGGAACTTTCCCACAGAAGATATGCACAGGGAAATAATATTTTTCAGAGCCAAGTAAGAAGAGCTAGCAGCTGACTCCACTGTCTTGAATATTTGACAGTTCAGTGAACTCTGAATTTCACTGTCCCTCCTCTCTTATTTCCCTGTGGGATAAAACTGTAAGGGTTAAACTTGAATATATTCTAAATGTTCCTCCTAAAAATAAAAAATTCATAATATTTTATTATTTTTTCTTCTCTGAGAAATGAATGCAAGGTGACCAGATATACCAACACAGTAATCAGCTGTTGTATGTTTTATTTTTACTGTCAAAATTTTCATTTAAAAGTAATTTAAAACCAAATAATTTAAAGATGCCAAACACAGTCCTTTACCATCACATTTCTGTAAATAACCTTGCTATACTGTAGGTGACTTTGCACAAGGTCTTACTTTTTTCCATTGTCTATCATCTTTTCAATGCTCAGAAACCTAAAAGACAGTAGCGATAAAAATATTTTGTACAAAGTGCACAACACATCAAGCATAGTATATTGAGAATTAATTAAATACTTTATTGTGTGTGGTGGGGGGTTGTTTTTGTTTAGGATGCAAGTGCAGTATCATTGCAGTATCTGATACCTGTAGCAGCTTGACCATTTTTTATAGCAGCAGGAAGATTAATGTGGTTGTATAATAGCCTAATTAAGTATAAATTTGGTTTCTCAGGTGTCTGAAAAGTCCTTGAGGTTTCTAAAAGAGAAAGATTAGAGAGAGGATTATTCTTTCTGGAACAAGAACTGGAAAATATTTATTTCAGAAAAAAGAATTTTTTTTTTTTTCTTTTAAGGAAGAACCAAAATGCAAACAAAATGTCTTTAACAGAAAATCTCTTTATTTCCCCATTTTTAATGCAGGGTATTTAAGAAGTCACTGTGATTCATAGATACACCTCTTTGGAAATTTTTCCACCCTACTTGCAGCAATAGAATATAAAAAGGGTAATATTTTTAATATCAAATAGTCATTAATATGTGCTTCTAATAATTTTTCTGGCTAAGCCGTCATTCTTTGTGACAGAGCATGATTTATTGCCCAGAAAATTCAGAGGCATCACTAAATTTTGGTAAAACAAGTAACAAATCGCATACTGAAGTGTAATAATTGGTAAGTAAAAAATCTTTTCATTCTCCAGAGGAAGAAAAATTTGCTAACAAGAAACATTATCTGCCTTATAGTAACATATACCAATTCTTTTAAAGCATGTGCTCTTAACTAACAGAATTTTCTCATCAAATAGAATCTTTAAAGAATTAATTATGGGGAATAGTGTGATTTTTATGATCACATTTTGTTATGTTTTTTTTTCTTGTAACTTTGTTTTCATTTTAAGTCTGGGCTACATATTCTCTACTTCAATTTTACCATATGATTGGTTTGAGTATTTTCATCACCAAAGAAATAATCACTTTCTCTCAGATTCTCTCTAAGAACACACCAAACTGATCTTCACTTCAATCCTGCCAAGTAACCACAAAGGCAGGTTTTAGACCTGTCCATCACATAAGACAATCTCTTATGTGCCTGCACATTTTCATCCTACTTTTCTCTTTCCTACTTTCAGAAAGTTGTTTGGGTTTTGATTTTTTGGGGGGCTTTTT
>WBND01000341.1:540358-555234 GCA_013398595.1 Tychaedon coryphoeus
ACAAGCTAGCTGTTTAACCTTCACTCCAGAAGCAAGCATTTAAAATTATCTTTCATTTACATTTAACAGTTTTCCTGCAAGACTTCTTTTTCCTATAAATCTTAGGAGTGTGGTTTTGATCAGAAACAGAAAAAAAAGGCCTCGCAGTTTATCTGCAATGTGAGATTACCTCTGGCCACATCCAGGTTATTAACAAAAATGCTCCTTCTGCATCTTCCAAATGATACACTGGTATCATGATAATTCATTGTTTCAAGGAATGTGAAAAATCTGTCAGCAAGCATAGTTACATGGACTAGTTGTCCTCTGCTTAAAAAGTAAAATGTAAAGAAGAACATTCCTTTTTTCTTGCAGAAGAGCCCCTCTCTTAACCAACAACAAACAAAACAAAACAAAAAAATACAAAATACCCTAAAGGAAAAACTATTACTACAGCATTTTTAAGGCAAAATTATTAGAAATAGGAAACATGGAAGCAGTCAAGAAGTCCATGAACAAATAACATGTATCTTTTGTATGCCTGGTTTAGGCAGTCCTTTTCTAATTTTCCAACAGCTGGCTTCTCAAACTCTGCAGTGACAGGTTGCTAACAAGCCATTGATTTGCTGTGATAAAAAGGCACAATTTTGATATACTTTTGACTGAGCCATGTCTTATCCCAGTATTGGAAAACCTGTAATCTTCTCCTAACTAAATCTATGGCTACTACATGGACAGTAGCACTACTAGAAATTATCCAGATTTACTTTCTAAAGAAGGTATTGCATAGAACAACGTATAGAACTTCTATCCTAACACATGTAGCAAAAGGTGTTTGCTTTGCATTCAGACATTCAATTTAACTGTCCCTCAGAGAAATCAGCAGATGTTCTGATGGGATATAGAATAATAAAAAGTATACAGAAGAGTCTTTCCCCAAAGCTACATGTATTACAGTACCTTTTTTAAAAACACACAGTAGGAGCTGCATCTGGTTTCCAAAACTGCAGTTTTATAACACAAGAAGTGAAAAGTAAAAAAGCTTTGAAGTTTATTACTTTAATTAGACAATTCTTTCAATCAAATAATAGAAATTTAAATCCTGTTTTGTTTTGTTTTGCTTTTTTAAAAATAGTTTGTCTTTTGTCAGTTATCAAGAAAACCTACATGGTTTTCAATAATGGAAATTGACCACTCTGCAGTCTGCAGTTTTTACAGAAAAAAACCCCCAAACCAAAACCAAGTCCCAACATTGCAAATCTTGTCTTCCTGCTAAGTGTCGTTTAAAAGGGCTCAAATGAATATGCTATGCTAATGAAATATAATCAACTGGGAAAATATTGTTATTTTATAAGATAATGCAAATTATCTTTTTTATTATTATTTTTTTTAATCTGGATGTATCATTGGGGGTATCTATGTTTCGTTCAACTAGTTCACTTTTAAAATTGCATGATGACTGCACATAAAAACGTACCTGTGTTTCCAGATATCTTAAATATAGTAACGGTTTCTCTATATTTGATTTAAAACAATAATAATACTTTGCTCTGTATCTTTCATGGAAGGTCAGATAACCTAAAAATATAAGTTGTCAGCATAAATAGCTCTTAATTTTATGATCTTGTGCAAGGATCTTGAGCTATGTTTTTCAATACTGCATTCCCTGATTGTAGTTTCAAAAAATTTCTCACAGAGTCACAGGCACTGTATTGTGTATATTTTTATACCTCTCCCTCCATAAAGCTATCCCTTTATTCTCAGGTGCCACCACCTCAATCAGCGTCTATGTCATCACATTTTGCCATTACCCAGGGGATTTTACTGCTGCTGCAAAATTGTAAGTTGCATCTTTATCACTATACCTGATAAATGTGTATACTATACTGACAAGTCATCTTATGGCATGGGAGATATAATTCCACTTCACTCACTCTGGTAAAGACTATAACCTAAAATAAAGCTTAATCATATCAAATACCCATTAACAGTGAATGTGGGTCAGAAGAGGAACATTAAAGGTACTGACTCTAGACCAGATATTTCAAAACACTGAGAAAGAATATGCTTTGATTTAATGCTCACAGTACTTTAGGTGAAGATACAAAGCTTAAGTCTTCCATTTGAAAGCCTCACTCAGAAGACATAAAAAAATACCTCTAAGAGTGTCATTTCCAGGTAAAGTCAGCTCACCACTTACTTTCAGTCTTTCAAATAATTGAGCAAAACTCAGGTTTGTTTGTTTGCTCGTTGTGGTTTTACTGTTTGGGGTTTTTTAATCTGGTAGTGAATTTGCCTGCTTTTTAAACTGCCTTTATGTTAAAGAAAAATTACATACAAAGAGTGAGATAGAGGTCTAGTTCCTTTCTGTGCATGGATAGATTAAAAACCATATTTCAATTTTCCACTTAAGTGCCCTAACCATTGTGTAAGCTACTAAGTCTATTAAGATGGTTCCACTGTGCAGAACATAATTCAAGAATTATTGAGCCATACAAAGAAAACATAAAAAGAAGCACAGCTTCTTTGAGCTTTAGTAGTTACAGACCTTACCAGCCTAGGTGGAAGCCTAAATCTAGTCTCAAACTCTTCTGTGTTCTAACCATGGAATTTGTCTGTAAAGCCTGTGTTTTTTCTTCTACTTTCATGTAAACTATTATAATCCCTAAATTTCTTCTTGCTTTTTCCTTTCTTTATAATTTTTTTCATTTTGTTTGGTCTTGTGCAGTAGCTGCCATAGAAAAACTGATAGCAACTTTAAGTATCTAATCATAACATGTATGTCCATGGCAAGAGCAAAACCTCTCCAGGTAGAAGAATCACAAAAAACATTGTTTGCACCATTTTCTGGATTTTTGACTTGTGACTTTTTTAATAATTAGAGTAGATGAACTCATCTTTATATATATTTACACACACACATTTATATATACTTACAATAGCTGTTTACAAAAGTAGCTCATACTAATATAAATTTTGTATGCTTCAGCCACATCAGATTACACACAGGACTGTTGAGCTCTAACCAGTTCAGAAAAACTCTCTTACATGCAGAAGAACATCTCAAATTAAAAAAACTTCTGGTTAAAGTGTCTCTCAATTCAACTATTTTTTTTGTGCTTCACTGTAAAGTAGCAGGTGACAGAAGACTATCAGGTTTTTGAGTATATGCATCTATGTTCAGTAGAAAATCTAAATTTGGTCTAAAAGCTCTGCTGTATATGAAATTTATGTGGGTTTTACCATTTTGTATCAATCTGAGATCATTATTAGTCTTGCTAAGTATATATATATATGTATATTTGTGATATCTATTTACTAACAGCCAGTCGTGCATGCATATGATGAGATTTTGCAGTAGAAATCATTTCAGAATGTGCTAAATATGCTGGAAAAATAGATTTAATTAACTTGAGCAAAAATTAAAAGAATTTTGCTTTAAATATATATCCAAAGAGTTTACCTTCCATATAAAATAGTAAACAGTTGCTATAAAGAGTAAACACGAAAACCACAAATCCTTTTAATTCTTATCACTGCCTTAGTGTACCTATATGTGACTAAGTTATTAAAATCCACTGGTACAATTTAAATTATTAGTACCATTAAGATCACCAAACAATTCAAATATGTTTTGTACACTAAAAAATCATAGCTCATACTGTTTCTATGAATTATTTATGGAATGGAGCAGAGGGATGCAGGAGGCATATGCAGCTTTAGACAAGATCATACAGGATTTAAGAAGGTAGGTATATTTGGTTTGGGAAGGAATGAAGCACTGTGGATTTCCATGCTGAAAAACCATCCCTGATTGAACAGAGAATTGATACTCTATGGCAATTTATATAAGGACTTGGAAGGTTGGATTTTGTGATATGTTTACAAATTCATGTTTTACAAGGACTTCTTTAGCAGTAATTCTTAGATATCTGCATAATAAACTTTTCAAATACAGAGGTACATTTATGCACATTTTATTACAGTAACATACAGTTAGCATATGTAATAGAACTGGTCCTGTAGACATCACTCCATAACAGATACAGGATTGAGAAGGCAGTGAGGTATCACTACAAGTCAAAAAACTTTTGCTGCTACCTATCAGTGCCTGGTTTTCCCATGCTGTCAGATGATGGATGCTTTTAGGTAAATGTTGCAAATTCTCATTATTGGCATCTACTAAGGGGAAATATCTACTAAGTGACACATAAATTCCACAAAAGTGTAATGTCTAGTATTTCAGATACTGTGAGTGCAAAATAAGTTGACAGTGGTTATTAAATAAAATAAAAACAGCCTAGAAAGTTTACTGCAGCTAATTACATAGGGAAATTACAAGACCTGAATCTAGAATTAGATTCTGAATCTAGAATTAGATTCTTAAACACTTGTGTTCCGTGCTGCTTAATTATGGGGATGTTTATTGTGTAATCAATCAACTTTTGACCTTAAACTTCTGCACACATTTAAAGATGTGGTTTTGACAAAACAGCAAATGTTTATGCTTATGCCTAGGATAGGATGCAAAAACTCTGTCTTTCTCTGTTAAACTATGTCTGCATGTTGTAAAAGAGGCCAGAACTTTTTTCCTCTGTCCCCATAGATGTGTGAAATGCTGATTCCCACCTGTGGGGATAGATTTACTTCCATCTCAGAGCAGGGTGGCCTTGATCACATCATTTGCAGCAAGTTTGTTATTCCCCAGATGACGTCTGAGCTCTAGTGGGAGAACGATAATAGCTGGTGTGGGACAAAACATGCTGAAAAGCATGCAGGCAGTCAGAGAGAAATGTGCCAGTGCTCAAGGCCATTACTTGACTCTTAGGTTTACTGGGATTGATGCAGCCTGAGAGGCACAATCCTGTGAATCTCCTATTCTTAATGAATAATCTTTAATTCTCTTCAGGATATTATTACCTATAAAAGACTGTTTAAGAGAAAGCAGTTTGGAGTCTCTTTGGAGAGAGTAGTTCAAGGCTAACAGTCACCTAAATGTAAGAATACTCATCCAAATATCTGAATGAAATAAAAAATCCAATTTCCTATCAATACCTCTTTGTGTGCCAATTTTACATGAAACAGCCCTTGCATGTGTTAGGGACTGGGACTCATTATGCCTGGACCAGCACTTCACTTTTCTGAAGAGTCACAGTTCTTCTCCACAGATTCAGGGTGTTGGTTTCACCTGCATTTTCTTCGACCCTTGTATAATAATTCTGCTTGACAAGGCCATTATTAAGTAGGTTTTGATATTTTTTTTAAATTTACATGAAAATAAGATTGCCTTTATAGATAAAAAAGTAAAATATTAGTAAAAGTACTTGGATAAAAAATGAAATATGTGTTTTAATGGAACATGTATTTCCCCAAAATTCAGATATCAATATAAAAAAGGCTTTTTGAGATCATTGAAAATGGAGTAAAAATTTGGTGTAAAAAAGTATTTATTTCTCATTTTTCCCTTTCTTTTATGGGTGAGAAATTTGAAGAATATTTAAAAAATAAAAAGTAATTCAAGCCATACTCAGAAAGCTTTAGAATGAAGCCCTTCAACTTCTTGCAATACTTTGCATTTATTTTTCAATCATGGTCATGAAGTTGACAAACTTTCTGGTTAAATTCCATGCTTATG
Source organism: Tychaedon coryphoeus (assembly GCA_013398595.1). Classification (NCBI taxonomy): domain Eukaryota; kingdom Metazoa; phylum Chordata; class Aves; order Passeriformes; family Muscicapidae; genus Tychaedon; species Tychaedon coryphoeus. Next base: position 545,973 of record WBND01000341.1, read on the forward strand.
GATCTGCTACTACCATGCATCTACCATGCATCAACTACTACAGTGAAGATTAATTCACAGAAAACCAGTTTTTTATTATGAGTTTCAATATTTATTGGAAATACAATTATTGCTTCCTTAAAGTTAAAATCTACAAGGTCATAGACAAATCTTTAAATGACAATTTACGCTGCAGAAAATTCAGGACAATGACAACTTCCAGAACTTGCATTAACACTATCTTCCCTGGACTTTCACCAGATATTTCTTGTGTACCTCATGAATTTCCAAAACTTCATTAGTGCCACAGATGGATCTTTTCTTTTTTTACCTCTTGTAGAGCAGATACTCTTTAACACTAATGACACTTTTGAAGGATAGGTTTCGTTTTGCTTCTTTTCATCCTCCTATAAATTTAGTGATCTAATGAAAAAGTACACCTGAAAATGTCTATTCTATCCATGCATCTTATGGTCATGTATCTTCAGTCTCTTTTCATTAAATCTAAAATGGAATCAATCAACACAGTTTGTCTTAGACTACATATCAAATTCAAAGACAGTTAATGTTTGCCAAGTTAAATCTCAGTCTGAGTCAATGATAAATGGAACAACTTAACCATCATATTTCTTAGTAAAAAGTGTGAACATTGATTTAATATATGCTCATAGTCTGTAGAAAGTGATATAGTTTTTATTAATAAATTTTTTTCATGTGAAATTCACATACTATAGTGGAGTAAAAGGGGGGAAATAATTAATACAATTAATTAATTAATTAATACAATTTTTTCTTATTATTATAATTTGGAATATTACTAAGGGTACCATATAGATCTAACATAATTTCCTATACTTGCACTTGAATTATTCAAAGAAGTCAGAGACAGAAGTCTTCATAAGGTCTGATTAACAACAAAAAATTCAAACATGCAAAAATTTCTAAAATTACATTATTTTCTAATAGATAAAAAAACACCAGTTGAACACAAAATTACATATTTCAGTATATATGTATTTCCAATATGTACATATACATCTATAATGTAACTATTTCAAAGAACATAGTGGAACTGAATGTTTGTCTTTATCAAAGACCAAATTTTGTCAAAATTATTTAGTCTTTTGATTGTTGAGAACATATAAACTGTTCATCTAATCATTTATTTACTTGTTCATTTTTGAAATTCTTGACTTCACTGTATTGTCATAAGAATTTTAACACTCTATTTTCTTGATACAGACTGAAAAAAGAAATTGAACGATTTATTAAAAATCTGAAAGATATCAGTTCTCGCAACCCCTTAGCTATCTTCCAAAGTAAAATAACCCCGTCCAACATTTTTAGTGAGTTTCACTAAAATTATGATGTTAGAATGATCATTTGCTGTCCTACTTCCATGGTAAAGCTGTTATATACCCCTATATGTGTATTGCAAAAGCTCACAATACTTAGTTCAATATAGCACCACTGCTGCCAATTTATTTTAAATTTGCAGGAAAACAAATGCTTAGTGAAGACTCTTAGCTTTGCAATAAATGTAGGGGGAAAAACTGATTTTCTGATTGATTCAGGTAATATGAATAAATTATTAGTCCTTATGGTAGCAAAGAAAATTAATCTTTTGAGCACAATGAAATTAAAAGGTTTTGGCTTGCCTGATCGGAACAAAGTAAGATGAATTTTTAATACAGCAAATTAATTAGGCACATAATGAGGAATAGGATGTATAATAACTCTAATTCTGATAAATAGCAAAATAGTTCAGATCCTCAAAGAAATAAATATCATCCATCACAAACACACCTTAAATTCTGTTTGTTAGGGAATATTAATGGTAAGAGAGCTTGCACAGAAGAGTTAGATAAATTCTATTTGCTGATTTTGTTCAGTGCAATTACATTACGTGCTGACCCTCATCTGTAACTTTTTGTGAAATTGATTTTAGGACATTATTCATTTCTGAAGGTGTTAATGTACCATAAAGGATTTGTGTTATCGTTAAACATACTGTCTATGCCAGGTGTTACATGTTATTTGCTTCTGCCCTGAAGATCATTTAACAGGTTATAAATCTTTATGGCCCCATGATGTTTTGCTACAATAATTTGCATCTTTAAATAGCCTCTGAATTATGCATTCCAAAAATAAGTAAAAAAACAAAGCAACATTTTTCTTATTAAAGAACATATATCTTCTGTTTTACAATACCCTCAGTTAAAAATGTCAAGCAATACTAGTAGGGGAAACAATACAGTTGATTAGGAATGCAAAACCAATTTTTTCCTAACTTTTGACAGCACAAAGATATTTCAATGCAGATGAAGTAGTTAACAAGTTTAAGACATGTTCCCTTATGAGGACACTCCAGGAACTTTAAAGAATTATGTAACTATATAACTCCATTTCAATGGAACATCATGGGTGCTGTCTATAAGTGTGCTTTGTAACTTAGGAACTAAATATTTATAAATAAAATCTAATACAATTTCTTCTATAACATAAAATGGATTTGGAATTTAAAAGTAACTGATTTGATAAATTTGTCATGACTTTTTGTTACTCTGTGTATCCTCATTTTAATGGATAGGATTATGCTCCGGAGGAGGCTACTGCAAAGGCAGGGCCTTGTCCTTTATAGTGCATGCAGCCTGAACCACCGTGGGAGAGGCAGGCTTTGGGAAAAACTGAGCTCAGGTTTTCAAAGTGCAATTCAGAATGGAATGTTTACAGAACTGTAGAAACAACTGGGATTTTATACCAAAAACGAAGTTTCCTCCGGGAAGCACAAAGAGAGCAGGTAATCATCAGAATTCACAGAAAAAGATTTCCTATGAATGTGGAACAGAATTTTACTTTGCTACTTGATCCTCAGCTCTGGCCGTCTTGTTCTTGCAGTGTCTTGATGATTCTGATGTTGCTGTCTTAGTGGTCACTTGGTGGTCAGGGTGATTCATTTGCCTACTTCGAACTGTCTTTTCAGCTCCAACTGAAGTTCATGGGAGAGTCCCCACTGACTTATTTTTGTACATCTGAGCCCTCTCTTTTCAACAGAAGGCAATGTCAATATCTATCACATTTCAGTTGCAATTTTTGAAATTTCTTACACAGCGTTAGTATGTCTATGCAGATTATGCCAATATATTGTATATGATGGTTAATAGATATTTATTTGCAAAACAATTTGAAAATAGGTGTTGAAACATACACTGACTTTTAACTTAGTTAATATAAGGAAATTATCATAAGCTCCACTATAAAACTCACATTACTTTCTCATGCTCTTATTCACTAAGCCATTGTTTTACCTATATTGTCAGTGTATTTATTTTCTTCATGAAAAATGTTCTGTATAGTCACAGAAGTAGTATTGATTCTCTCATCTGTTATTTAAAGTCTGTATTTTTTTTAGTGGGAGCTTTCACAATATTCAGACAGGCACTCAGTGCCATTAGAATAGATTATTTATACAGCCATTGATACGTATTCTAAACAGGAGATGGTCAAAGATGGTGATATGAACATTGGACTAAAATTCATGAAAAAAAATTAGATGAAGTTTAAGGAATTTAATAATTGCCAATTTGAACTTCATAACAATGGGGTACATATTATTCCAGACTATGTGCAGAATGCAGTCTATTAGGAAGTAAATTTATCTGTATTTGAAAATATGAAGGTAGGGCTGCTGATACATTTTATGAGAGATAGCAGAGGCTATTCCTTATATAGTATTCTGCTTTATAAGGATTTGGTCATTGTTCATTGTTGACAAAAAAGTCCTATAAGAAAACAGTAATAAAAATATTTGGTGTTAAAAAAAAAAAAAAAAGATTGAAAGTCTTATCAGATAGTGTTTAATCCTGCTGGTCATAGTAATAAGAATGCACAAAACTGAAAAATAACTTCAAGCCATTAGAAAAAATCTATTCTGTAAATCCTGATTCTCTGATAATAACCTACCACAGAAGTGGTTTATGTCTTTCACATGCCATCTCTCATAAGGTCTATCTGTTCGTATTCTAATTATAGCAAAAGATAAATCTAGTACACAAAGAAACAGAAAATTTTTGATTGATTTTCTGTTTTTGAACTGAAGAGTAGTTGCTTACTCTATTCAAAACATATTTATGAAACTGTTTCATACAAGATTTATTGTTTTTAATGGAAAAATGCATTTAATATAATAATCAGAAATACTAATATTGTGTTGTGAGAAAATACAATTGTTTAAATATAACTGGAATTATTAGATTTTTTATTAGTCTGTTTTTTAATTTTTTCTTTATTTATTTGATATAAAGATATCATCATAGATTTAGAGTTCATGTTTTTTTAAATTTCTTGTTTATTTAAAAAAAACCCCATGATTTCTTAATACATCTGTACTGGCACAGGACACATCTGGAAACAGGGCTTGACAAATGTAGACTCTATCTAAACCCAGTAACTCGGAAAAAAACCACTTGTTTTCCTTGCCCAGATAGCTTCTCCAAGTCCACTTTCCTACAAATATTGAATTCCCAAGAAAATATGATTAGAAGATATTCTTAAAGGCAGTTGATCTACAAATTGCAATATCTAAAGGAAAGAAGAAAGGTATGCCACCAATTTACAATCAATTTCCTGCAAAATATTGCTAGTAAACTTTCTATTTAGTGGGCTGCTATAATAACATAGTTTATATTATTTATTTTAGTTTCATTCTGTTTTTTCTTTCCTAAGTCTGTTCCATTTTGGCTGGGGTCAATAACAGATGGTCTCTTGACTATTTTTTTTTAATCTACTTTTTTATCTTTTCTCTGTCCAGTCTTCTATATGTGTTCATTATTTCTTTTCTAACTCTCTTTCTCTCCAATAATTCTTTCTTTTCATCGCTTTCCATTTCTTTCTCCAGAAACCTGACTTCTGACGGGATTTATCTCTTCTTTATTTGTCCTAAAATTTGGAAATTAAGAAAATAATATTACTGGATAATAATTAAGGGGAAAAGCTAAGGACACTGAAACACAGAAGAGAGTCTCCTATGCTGGAGTGAATGTCTGAAAACCTGAGATGTTTATCTTCCTCTTCTTTGTGGCAAACAAATATATATGTATATGTATATCAGGGAGTTGCATATTACTATGGAGTGTTTAGAAGACTGATGGATTTCATCAGTCTTAAACCATAAACCTGAAGTTTGGTAAGTATATTCATTAGTGAAATATTTCTTGCAAATGGTGAGTTCTTACAAATTATTTATGATCACTGCTGCTTATACAAAACTCTCACTTTTAAAAAATTATGTTATAAATTATATATAATTTGTGATTATACATTTCCATAGATCTGAAATTGAACATTTAGCACTGACAGCTATCTTGTTAAGTCTTATCATTAGGTACCAGGTGATCAGAACTGAGAATTCATCAACCAGAAAGTTGTAACTAAGGTGCTAGTTTTCCTTGCTTGCTCTTGCCTGATGGTTTTATGCTGTTGCACTCTTCTCTGCTACATATTGAACATATGTGATCAGGCCCTGAGCCAAGACAAGTGATTTCTAAAAAACATCAATGAAGCTGATAAAAGATCTAGAGAACAAATCCTGTGAGGAGCAGCTAAGGAAACTGGTATTCTTTGGCCTGGAGAAAAGGAGGATCAGGGAAGATTTTATTACTCTGAACCACCTACCTGAGGTTGTGGGAAGGTGAATGTTGGTCTCTTTTCCCAAGTGACAAGCAATAGGATGAGATAAAATGGCCTCAAGTTGTGTCAGGGGAGGCTAAGCTTGAATATCAGGAAAAATCTCTTTACTAAAATGGTGGTCGAGCACTGGACGAGGTTATCCAGGGAAGTGATGGAAACATCATTTGTGGTGTGATGAATCCAGGGACTGGTTATCTATGACTACAGGCTGGTCAGAAGGCACAGGCAAGGAAGGGCGGGCAGAAACATGCTCTCTACATCAAGACATGGATAGTGTAAAGAGCTCTCTGAAAAGCAGCCATAAACAGATTGAAAGCTTGTGGGTAAGAATCAGAGACTGAGGCAACAGAGGGAACACCTGGTGATTGGTGTCCACTACCAGCTGCCTGTTGCTGAAGCCTCCTTACTCCAGCTCCAGGAGGTAGCATGCTTGCACATACTTGTCCTGCTGGGGGGCTTCAATCAGCCTGATACCTGCTGAAAATGTAGCATAGCTAATCTTGGAATGCATGGAGAGTAACTTCTTACCTAAGGTAACAGCCCTACAAGCAGGGATGTGATACTGGACCTGATGATCCCCAACGCTAAATGGTGATGACAGGACTGGAGGCAGCCAGTTAGGGCTGACCCTAGCTATACACTGGTGGAGTTTACAGTCCTGAGGGATTGTAAGCATAAAATTGTAAATATAAAATTGTAAATATGGATCAGGTATAGGGAACACTCAGGACCTGAATTTTGGGAAAGCAAACTTCCACGTGTATTCTTTGCTGGATTGTTTCTCAGATAAAAAAGTGCAGCTATTGGGACAGATTTTTATATTAGTTGTGCATATTCTTTGGGGCTATTTGAACAAATAGAATTAGATACTAAAATAAAAATGCTCCCTTTTCCTTGACAATCTAAATTATCCTGGTAATTCATTACCAATTGCACTGCCTGCAATCAGAAAACAACACAAAATAACTCTCTTTAGTGATTAGTGTCTAGAAGTCTCATGCAGGATGCAAATTAAAATGACTAGATGAATTACCTCTGGGATTACAAAAGAGACTTGATAAAGCTACCAATTTGTGTTTTCCATGGTCCTTGTGCTTCCATAATTGCATTTAATCTTGTTTGGCCATTTTTATTTCTGTATTGATGAGGTCTTAAGGATCATTCAACTGCATGGTTAGATTTTCCTGGAGAGAAAGAAAGAGCCAAAATGTCTTCACTGTCTCTTTTCTAACAAGTTACTCTTTCAGCCTTGCTTATTAAACTCAACAGATTAAATCTTGCATAACTCTAGACTGTAGTGTCTGACTGTGTCAGGATACCAACTCACCATTTCAACCCATACTTGCCTCTCAACTTGCTACAGCTGCCCATATCAACAACCCAGTTCTAAAGACATGGTTACAGCAAATCTACAGGACTCAGGAAAAGGGGTTGTAAACCATGGCAGAACTACTGCAGCAAGAGTAGAGAGTGCTCCTACGTCCTTCACAGGCATTGACCTTTCCCACTTAATAAATAAAAGCATACGTGTGGTGGAGTAGATCCCTCATATTTCTCAAGCATTACAATACATATTTTAGAACTTGATTGACATATTCCCCAGTTTAGTGAAACTCCAGGAATCTGAAGAAAGAACCACCTAAAAAAGGTAATGAAATTGGGCCCATAGTTTCCTATGTCTGACTTTGGCTTTTTTCCCCCCCCTAGTTAAGAATTCTGAAGTTAGATACATAATCTAGTGAAGAATCCTTCTCTACTGGATCTTCAGTGTTTCAGGTTGGAGGTGGTGTGGATGATCTGTGAGTTTTAAAATTCAGAATTAATAATGGCAGTCTGAACAGCAACTCAGTTAATATAATGCACTGCTATTATTACATGTAAATTTAAATTCCTAAGGTGTTAAGAAGCACTAAAGAACACTTGTCTTAATGCACAATAAGAAAAAAAAGGTTATATTCTCCTATGTTAAGAATAATGTTTTTCTTAAGTATTACCAGGAAGATGCTAAATATAATGAGAATAAATTTGCTTCCTAGGAAGCTGAAGGCCTATTTTACCACAGAAGTCATTTTATGCTAAAGAGAATTCAGACTCAAAGTTCTACTGATTTTCTGCGCAATTTTCATTACTAGATTTGCCTTTGCAATTAAAAATAATGATGGACTGATATAAAATATATTCAAAAGTAGCAAGAAAATGAAGTATCAACTTATTATTATTGCTGCAATGGGAGAATAAACTAAGTTGGTAAGATTTTATTTGAAAATTATTCAAAATTATTCAGTAATCAACAGTCTTTTACACTGAACATGAGTTGCCAGTGACTGATAATGATAAATGATATTTATTTCTGTAATTCAGTTGATGATAGTGTGTTATTCACATATGAATAACATTATCTAACCATTATATTTTCCAAGTTCTTTGTATTGTTTAACTATTATTTAGTAATGGACAGTTCCTGAATAGCATGTAAGGGTCACTGAACTTAATTTTTCTCCCAAATTCAAAGAATGTTGAAAGTCTTGCACATTTTTTTTGTTCAAAGAACAGTATATAATTTTAAACATTTTATCCATTTCAGTTTAAATCCTCTAGTGAAAATATTAGAGATGTACAATAAAGCATTATTTTTTATGCCTTTTAAGGTATACATGTTTTAGCTGCTGCTAGGTGACAATGAAATATATCTTGAAGGATAAAAATATGCAGTGTGACCCAAACATCCACTGATGTAGTCAGAGGAAACCTTGGAATTCAAATTATCTGTACAGGACCATTCAATCTAAGGATGTGACATATAATTTTTACAGTAAATAATTGATACAGCTACAATTTTGCTTGTTTCATTATTAAAATCGCTGACCTGTATGAAATTTGAAATATATAAGTTCAAATTAATCATAAATTTGAATAGGTTTATTATTTACTAGCCATTCCAATTACTGTTGATTTCCTTATATAATTTCCTCTAATCTTAGCTATCTAAAAGTCCTTTAACTTCATGAAGAATCACATTTTTTTTCTATGTTAATTCCAGGCCATCACTGAAACCAACTCTTACAATATTTTAGTATATTAATCTTCAGACATAGTCTTTCTAAAGATAATTTCTCTCTGATTTTCAATCATATGGACACACATATACATTTATTTTTCTTTTTAAATAGTATTCATTCTTTCTGTATATCTAAGAAAGATTAATCCTTCCTTCTTCATTTTCAATTTTGAAATTTTTGTTTTTTCTTCTGAAATATTACCTTTGTATATATTTTCTTTCCTCCTTCCCCATCCAGTTCACCCATACACACACATTCAGGAATAAAATATATTAACATTTTGTACTTTTGTTTTTCTAATTTGGAAACTGACAAAACAAATTTTAGTTCATGCAAAATGCAGCAAGCCTATGAAGTTAATAGGTTCCTCATGATCTTTCAGGAGAATGCTTAAATTTTTTTTGTTTAGCTGCTCCTGTTCTTGTTGTTTTTTTTTTTTTTCCCTTAAGACAAAAGACCTCAAAAAGGTTAAACAGATATTATCCATTAGCAGTTTTATATGTCTTCTACTTCATCCCAATTAGTTCTAGGCCTGT
>WBND01000341.1:556114-576151 GCA_013398595.1 Tychaedon coryphoeus
AAAGAAAAGAAAAGAGGATAGGCTTGACTTGAAGACTCAGGAGATACCACCCTTCCTGCCTGGAGGAGAGTCTGCTGTGGGTCTCAGAGACCTGTCCTGCCAGCAATGAGGTTGTGTGTGCATTCACAAAAAGTTTGCCCCAACAAATACACAATATATGGACTCAGAAGAACACAAAAACAGGCAGACAGAACTTTTACAGACATAACCACAGACATATACAACATGCAAATTATAATGAGAAACAGAAATTGGGCCAACCCTATTCCTCCTTAGGGCCATCCACAGTAAAATTTGTATATCGGAATGTGCATATACCACTACCAAGTCACATGCCCAGCCACATTTAGTGATCCTCAAACACTGACTTTCAAACCATACAGTTTCCATGCCCAGAGCTTGAGTGTTTCACCTGGTCTCTGGTTTAGAGATTATATCTTTCCAGTTGCTGGCCTACATCTCCTTCCCTTTTAATCCAGAAGTTTAATAGCGAACTACTTACTGTGCCCCCAACACAAACAGAATAGAAAGTAGTTAAGAGATAGCGTCTAATAAGAGATAGGATGGCTTGTGACAATCAGTTACACCAGAATCTTCATTATAATCATCTTCAGTAAAAAATATTGTTAAATGTAGGTATTTAACTGTCATATTATTCTGTGTCTTTACAATGGTGACCAGTGTTCATCTGCAATCTCTTGTTTTACACAGCAATTGTACAGTTTTAAGATATCCACTGACATAATATTTGGTATGGGAATAGCAATGACATTCTTGACTCTCTCTAATTAAGATTAATTTCTGTATGACAAAAAGAAAAATCATTGTAAGAATAACCTTCAATTTCCTATGTGTGAGTGATTACACTGAAAATTCTCTTAGCTAGTTGACTTTTCCCTTCTGATTAAATGAGGTTGTCCGCCTTATGGATAAGGTGCAGTGCTCCTCTGAATCTCAGGGACTTTTAAGCATTACTTCTAATATGGATGAACTTAGTCTTGCAAGACTGAATGATGTAATATACAGCTTCACAAAATTCACACTTGTAGTGAGTTGACCCTGGCTGGATGCCAGGCACCCATCAAAGTCACCCTCCCACTTCACAAGAGGACAGGGAAGAGAAAATACAAGGAAGGGTTCATGGGTTGAGGTAATGTCCAGAAGACATAACACTCACCAAATACCATCATGGACAAATCAGGCTTGAATTGGGGATATTAATAGAATTTATTACTCATAAAATCAAAGCAGGACATTGAGAAGTAAAAACATATTAAAAGAGCTTCACCCAACCCCTCTTTCCAGTTAGAAACGAATATTTGGAGATCACTTACAGAATCATCAGGAAAGATATCAGTAAAAACAGATTTATTATAGAAGTGACAACACTGACTTCTGTGGTCCAGAAGAGCACAAAAGTTCTCATTTTGGACTGCAGTTTATAGGCTTCAAGAGGGTGGGCTTTGGTCATAACCATGTTTCTTCCTGCCTGGACTTTGGAACAACAACTTTCCTTAAAAGTGCAAGAACAAGAATATTATTCCATTCAGAAAAAAAAAAAAATCAAGGGTGTTCATAAAAAGATGGAAGCTCTTTAGCACCAGTTTAGCACCAGTTCCTGGGAGCAGCTGTCATTTCCAATACGCTCAAGAGCAGCTCAGCCCAGGTGCTGTTCATCAAGTGTCAAAGCCTAATGAGTAATTCTCAGATCATAGTGTGAAAGTCTGAAAAAGGGGAATGAGGGGAGGATACACCACCACACCTCTTTCCTAGCTCTATCTTCTTTCCCCAGAGGTGCAGGGAGGCAGGCAACTGAGGTTAGAGCTGGTTCACCACACATAATTTCTGCGCTGCTCAGGGAGAAGAGTCCTTCCCCTGCTACAGCATGGATTCCTCAGAGGGTCACAAATTCTGACAAAAGAACTGCTTCAGGGTGGGTTATTCTTGCCACGGGTCTGCAGATCCCTGCCAGAAGTCTGTTCAAACACATGCCTCCCATGGGTTCACAGCCTCCTCTCGGGCATCCACCTGTTCTGGCATAGGTCTCCTCCATGGGCTGTGGGTGGATCTCTGCATCCCCATGATCCTCCATGGGCTGCAGGGGCACAGCTTCCTCACCATGGTCTGCATCACAGGAGAATCTCATACAGGAGAATCTCAGCTCCAGTACCTGGAGCACCTCTTTCCCCCACTTCTTCACTGAGCCTGTTGTCTGCAGAGTTGCTCCTTTCACATTCTCACTCCATTTTTCTCTGAGAGCAATTACTTATGCACAATAATTTATTTTTCTTCTTCTTAAATATGTTAACATAGAGGGGTTGGCATCATTTCTGATTGGCTCCAGCTTTGGCCAGTGACACATCCACCTTGGAGTGGCTGGCATTGGTTTTGCTGGGCATGGAGGAAACTTCTAGCACCTTCTGTAGACCATGGCCATGCAAACCTAATGCAGTACTCAAAGTCTGTCACTAGTTAACATATCTTAAAATATAAAGAGGCACAGGAGACAGATGGTCCTACCTGCCAGTTCTGTCAATTAATTCCAAACAATATTACCGAAGTGGCTTCCGGGATCATGTGCCAAGTTTCTCTGAATACCTGCTTCAAAGGACAATTCGTGTCCTTTAAAAGTCAAGGAGCGGAAAAGCTTGTAACTTGTAACTCCAAAGTAAACCACATGGTACAGGAGACAAAACCTGGCTTAAACACAAACATGGCAATGTTTTGATATCTTGTATAGAAACAGAATCACAAGAAAAAGTAGCCTGATAGTTAAGGACCTTTTCTGTCAATCATTATAATTTAACTCTCAGAAAATGTAGACTGTTTAAAAGTTGAAGCTCACCTGTAAAATCAATACTTCTATTTTTTACAAAAGAGATCATAACTTTTTCATTCATCTGCTGATCTTTCAGATACATATTTCTTTTTTTCCAATATGGCTCATTTTTTTTTCCATCTGATATACTGAAATATCATAATAGTGCATTTTTATAACAAAAGTGCTATAAAAGTGTCTGTCAACAATGCATAATCTGTAAGAGCTCTGATTGCTCTTGTCCTAGTGATGCATTGGTACAATGCATTATTGACATAAAAGCCAGAGGGAGCAGAAAGGTAACAACAGATCGACACTTAAAAAATATTACGATTCTTTCTTAGGTATTACTTAATGAATTTTCTGTATGTGTATATAAATAGTAAAAAAAAAAAAAAAAAAAAAAAANAAAAAAAAAAAAAAAAAAAAAAAAGAAAAGAAAAATAAATCTCTTCCAGAAAAGATAATGAAGGTAGTCCTTTAACAATAACTGACATCTTATTAATCAGAATAAATTTACAACTTTCCTAAGAAATCCTTTCTCTTGCATTTCATTATTTTGGATATGGCTCACTCTGAAGCTCCCTTGCCATTGGTGGTTGTCATTTTTCAGACTTTAAGTTCAATATAAGTGCATCTCAAATACTCTTTCTTCATCAGACGATACTTTGCCTCTCCCACTATGAAATCTTACGATTCAGTCATCCTGAAATAGAATAAAATCCTTCTTCATTCCCTTCCTACTCTCCATTTTATCATAACAAGCCCGACTGGCTTCAACATACGTAAGCCTTTTCACTCAAGGATACGGTGTCAGTGGCTGACAAAAAAGCTTCAAAGACTAAAATAACCGTTTTTCACTTCAACTTAACAACTGAAATGAAAAAAAAAAAAACAAACTCAGTGAAGTGATAAAAAAATAAACCCACTTATGCACATAGCCTCTGGATACTTGCCTTTTACAATTTTTTCCTCATCCGAGTTAATCGCATTTCTATTTGGAAAAGAAAAAACAACCCACACTGTTTTTCTGTGACAGCGTCTCATTGACTCTCTCTTTTCTCTCTGATACATAGAGACTTATTAATTAATTCACATCTATATACATATTACTTTCTGTACTTCATCTTTCCTAATTCAGAAATGCTGGGGTTCTCAGTTTCCTTTGATACTAATTTTAGTCTTGAGGAAAGAAAAAAAAAAATCCGTTTTCTAGATTAAACAGAGAGGTATATTCAAGTTAACAGTTTTTCCTTGGATCTATCAAAGGTTTTTTATAATATATACTTTCTTATATCTGTTTCAGTTTGTGTTAATTTTGACCTAATGGGTTCTGTTTGATTTAATTCTCTGGAGTCAGAAAAATGTTACCTTAATAAAAGACATATAAAACAAAAATTTTCTCATTTCTTTTATGAAGGAAAGTATTTTATGCATTTTTCCCCCCTTTGACTGGCTTTTCTACACTGGAGATGATGGAAAACATAGTTTGGACTTACTGCATTGAGTACCATTTTTCCCCCACTTTTGGAGATACACTTTCCAACAAAACTGTTATTTCCATATCTTTCGTACCTACTTACTCATTGTATTTATTTGAAGCTGAAAGCTAACCTGTCCTGATCTGAACTGAAACATAAAATGTATTGTAATATTTTCTTTTCCCTAAATTTAATATCCTAATTTGGTTGATTTAATCCATTTTTGTGTTTCAGACACAGGATTAGTGACTTAGCTAATATTACTAACAGTTGTTACATAATAATACTTTGCAAGGAGTACTTATAATGGTATTGTAAATGCAGTTTTGTCAGAAAAACTAATTTTTTGGCCAGGGATAAAGTTTTCCATTTTATTTAAAGATATATTTAAAATAATCTTAAAATTAACTTCTATCTTTTATTTGTAATTTTTTTAAAAAGGGTAGAAGAGTTCTTATTTATGAATTATTCTGTAGAAAACTAAGGCACATTCCTTACACTTTCATCTGACAGAAAGAAACTTCCATTGCCAAGGTCAAACTACAGTAAATTGAAAATATATTATGAACCTTGAAAAACAGAATATTATTAAAATTCAAGTAACCTTCCAAAATGCAGGGGTATTATCACTCATCTCTATTATAAAACATTTTTGATTAACAGGTTAAAGTAAGATGAAATGAGAGGTTCAGAGGTGTAATCATGTAATTATACTATGGTAGATGAGGTTTTGAAAGATTATGACTGTCTCACACATTTAGGCAGCTTATGTGTTGCAGAATGCCTCACACTGTTGCGGTTTGTGGTCCATATTAAAGATCTTTGTGGCCATTTCAGAGAGAAACAGCATAAAGCACAATTTATCAGAACCCAGAATTCTGGACTACTTAATTAAGGATGCTGAGTGCAAAGCAAATTTCAGCCCTTAATTATTCCATTTTCTGAGCTACACATTCAGACATTAGATATGCCCCAAAATGGTTATTTTAGGCTCTAAAACTTAAAAAAAAAATGCTCAGATTTCTACATTTAATACTTTAACACGCTTCCCTTTAGATTTTATTTAGCAAAGTGTATGGCTGATGCAGTAATTAGCTACTTTCTTATATCACTCTATTCTGTTCACTTACACACAGATGAGCAAAATAAGAAAAATGCCTAATGTTTTTCTAGATATTTTTCTCTTTCATATAGGCACTAAAAAATAATAATAAAAAGTCACTAATTTAAAAATATTGTTAAGGGTAACAAAATGAAGAAAAAGTCAAAGCCTTGATTTAGTTTCCATATCTATTCCCATTTGGTACTGTAATGCATAAATATATTTATAACTTTTCTGATAAAATATATTTAGCATAATGTAGTAATGTAACAATTGGGGTGCCTTTTGGTGCAGCTCTAATTTATTGCTTCATACCCATGAAAGTACATATATATGCTATATGAATTACTAATTATACTGATTCAATACCAGATCACAGGATTGGGCAGCAATGAGAATGCACATGTCAACACACCAGTAGTCAAGGAAGCCTCTTGCAAGTCAATGTGGCCTCTTGCAAGAGCTCAACCTGCACAAATTTGTGTCCCTGAGCAGAATACACCCCAGGGTTCAAGAGAAGTGGCTGATATTGTTGCAAGGTACTGTTGTCTATAGTATTTGAAACACTCTGGAGATCCGGGGACTTATGAATAAAACAGAACAAATGCCATCTACAATAAGGGCCCAAAAGAAGACCTAGGAAACTACATGCCCACTAGTACTTCATTCCCTGGAAAAGTATTGTAAGGGGTCTTCCTGAAAATTATTCCAAATCAAATGATTCAGGTGATAGGGAAAAGGTAGTACTGTTTTACTAAAGGCAAATTGTGCCTAATTAACCGGATTTGTTAAGAGGGAATGGATGCTGTTTACTTGGACTTCAGCAAAGTGTTTAACACTGCTTCCCACAGCCTTGTCCTGAGCAAATTGGCAAGATACAGATTGGATGGCTGGACAGCGATATGGGTGATTAAAGAAATACAAGGTTCTGTACCTGGGTTGTCATAACCAAAGAGCCCAACACAGGCTGGATCTGTGTGTCTGTCTCTTGTTGAGAGGGCCCTGGGGCTCTTGGTGAACCAGGTGAACACGAGTCAGCAACTGTGATGCTGCAGCAACAAAGGCAAATCAGATCATGGGCTATATCTGCAAGGATATTACTGTCAGAGAGAGGGAGACTCGGTGCTTGTCACCACACCTAAATTACTGTCTGCAGTTCTGGACCCCCAATTCAAGAAATATGGAGACAGACTTCAAAAGGTCCAAAGGAAGGCCAAGAAGATTAACAAAAGGCTGGAGAACACTCTGATGCAGAAAGGCTGAAGGAACTACATCATTTCACTTCGTAGAAGAGAAACTTCAAGGGAAGTCAGTACTTGAAGCTTTCCTACAAAGAGGGTGGAGGCTCTCTCTTCATGAGGAGACACATGGAGAGGACAATGGATGATGGGTATAAGTTGCACTTGAAGAGGTTTCCGGATGATAAAAAATAGAAATTATAGTAGGAAGACAGTCATTCCCTTGGACAGCCTTTCAAGGGATGCGGCAGAATCATTCTAGGTTTTCAAAATGCAACTGGACAGGGAGCTAGGTGATCTCATGTTGGTTCCTTTCCCTTCCTTTGAGGAGGAGACCTCAAAGGATCTCTTGAGCTGTTCCAACCTGAGCTGTCCATGATTCTGTGATTCAATGAATAGAAATCAAAGAAACCTAGACTTTTCTAGAAGATAAATTATTTCACTTAAGTGCTTAATTCTTACAATTAATCATATTGAAGAGACCTAGAGCCATTTCTCATATTTGAGGGGTTTGGGATTTTGTTGTGTTTTCCTCTTTTGTTTGTTTGTTTTTCTGGTTTTGCTTTTTAGCTTTTTTTTTTTTTTTTTTTTTTTTTTTTTTTTTTTTTTTTTTTTTTTTTTTTTGATTTCAGGAGATATCTACTCATTTGGTATTAAACTCCTTTACACTTTTTATTTAGTGGCTAAATAGGAGAATCCTAAAGAAAGCTCTTAAGCTGACCACATGTTTACTTTTGAAAGGCCAGACTGGCTTAAAGGTTTCATTAATAGATGTTATCTGCAAACCCACACCAAGATATCAAATATCATTGAAAAGCCTTAGACCCTCTGGGCTGCTGCTTTAAGGAGTGTCACGCTATTGCATGTCCCATGTCTCTGTGCCACTTTTGTGCATGTGTCTGAAGCCTTAGGGTTCCTCAGGGGGACCAGCTTTTGTGTGGGCAAGTGGAGTCAGCCTGTGCTTTCCTGCAGGTAGAAACCATAGGCATCTGTGTTTGCTCAGTTCTGAGGCTATCACCAATACGAGTCTACACCCCAACCAATCTCAGGGTGATTAAGTAATTTATGTATGTATGTATTTTCCTTTCTCTAGGCCTTTGACTGGGAAAATTTCCATAGGCTTATTACAATTTTACATGAATAAAAATAAGCATGCAAATTTAATATACAGTACATGTTATAAGAGTAGTACCTGAAGACCATAATTACTGAGGAATATTTGTTATGGACTTCCATTCATATCTTTAGGCTTAAAAAGCAATAAATATGTTATGGTGATAGTAATGGTTGATATAATTATGTGTAGAAGATAGTACAATACTGAATAGAATTAGAAAGATGATTAATTTTCTTTAAAAACAGTTCTAAGAGACTTTTTTTCTTCTGCATTTATTTTATATTTTCTATTTTTTTAAAATTTTTATTTTCATGATGAAGCAAGGGAAAAATCTGAAACGGTGCATTGAACAGGTGCTGTGAAAAATGAAACCAAAATAGATAATGTTATTTGATAAATATGAAACACTGTTACTTTGAGATTTGCCAGATGTTCCTGATACATTTAATTTAACAAATTCTGTTACACTGATTGCCTATGGTATTAAGCTTTGGAGAATCACAGTATTTGCTGTAGTCCAGTCCCTTAGGCAAATGCTTAAAGGAGAATCAAAAGGGAAAAGAGAATATTAGATCCAATATGACATACAGAACAATAATAAAAAAAATAATCACTAGTAAGATATCAAGGAGTTGAAGGAAAGAAGATGATAGAATAAGATAATGAATGAACAAAAGTTCACTGGTGACAGTGCAAAAAATGTCTTTGGTATATTGCTCAAAAACTATCTAATGGGAACTGCACATCTGTGCATCTGCGCATCTGTGCACATGCACATGCTTGCTGGAGCAAGAATAACATCTCATAGATCTAATTTGCATCTCTTTTCTCACAATGAATATGATTTAAAGATTACTGGAACAATAAATACATTATTACCTTAATCACTTTGTCCTTTGTTTTAATGCAGTGTTGCTAATGTCTGAATGGTAATATGTCTGAAATTACAATATGGAATTTTAATGAATGCATCTTGCAGTAGTACTGTTATTTACTGTTGTAATAGTTAAATACACACTAAATACTACTACAGTACGTGTATCAATGTACTTGAAAAAGTACAACTTTTTATTTTTTTTGAAGTATTTATGCAATGAGTTTCAAGCATTATAGGGAACAATCAAGTTATGAATGGAGATAATTTTGACCACTGTGAGTGACCATAACACAACTGGGCGAGCCAGGGAGTCTGTAGCGTAAGACGGGAACAATGGAGTTGCCTCAAAACAAAGAACTTTTAATATAAAAATAATCAACCTAGAAACCACATGGTACAAAGGACAAACTTCAAAGACCCTGAAACCCAGAAAGCACCAAGGCAGAAGTAGAGGTAGAGGGCACAGGATCCAATCAATAATGAAGATAAGGAACAGAACCGTACATGTAGCTGACCACTAGCCAACCATATCTCAAAACCAAGAACAGCACCTTACTTGTAACAAACTAGTTAACATATTGGTTCCCATGAGACAACTTGTCTTTCTATTCTTTCACCATGATGTCAAAGATGTCTTTCCTCCTAGCTAGGTGTCTCCCAGGTTTTGAAGCTGAAACTCTCAGCATCTGCGTGCAAAACCATCTCCCTGTCCACCTCAGTTTCCACAGATAATAATAAGGGCTTTCACAATAGACCTAGATAAGAACACTTTCATGAAAGCTTTATCAAGTCAATAGCCTAGCAAGCAAACAGAAATAAATTTCATTCAAGATCCATTGCAATTTGTGTTACATTAGTGTTAGGAATGGTCATTCTATCAAATCAGGTATTTAGAAACCATTGTAGACATCTCCCTTCTGTAACAACAGGAACGAGTAGGAACTATGACGAACTGTTCTGTGCATATACAGCTCGTCTCCAGAACTATTCTTTTGAAATATCTTCATATAGGTATTAGCCCTAACTACAAAACTTTTTGTCTTATTATTCTTCAGTTTAATACCAATTTAAACCGCACTTGGAAATGTTCAATGACATTTACATTATTGCTCCTGGTTTCTTGAAACAGAAAGTTACATTTCAATACGTTTCATAGAGCAATGACCCAGAATCAAATCTTTACATTAAAGTTTAAAGGAGTTAAGAGCAAATTATATGCTCTTTTTTGGTATTTTATTTTAAAAGAAAACCTTCAGCTGATTAAAAATAACATAAAATGCAATTTTATATATAATATATAATATATAATATAATATATTATATTATGTAATAACTTATTTTATATAATAATATTTAGCATATATATTCAACATGGAAGAAATAAATACTGAAAATAAGAATTTAAAAAACACAAACAGATGCCTTCATAAAACTACTGTATTTTTCTTTCTTTCATGACCCTTAATAAGTGTTTTTGTCATGTTTTTGTTACATAAATAGTTTTAATAAATACCTTCAAAAATTCTGTGTCAGCTTACATCTCAGTAAATTTTCAAAATTTTATTTAAGCATATCATTAGGTAAAGTATATTTGTATATATTTGCATTGTACTGTTGTTAAAAATTACATTCTTTCTTTGAAAATAAAGTACCCAAATCAGTCTAAAGGCAATTAGTGAAAGGTTAACAAGTACTATGATGTGACTATTTATTTATTCAGAATAGATCAAAATTCAGGTCAGAAACAGCTAACACAAGTTCCTGCTGTTATGGAAAATCAAGTCAGGTCTGAATACAATTAGTAATTCGATTGAATGCATTGGATTGACTTTTTTTTCATTTCAACTACCCTCTTATTCCTGATGGAAAGTTCTTTTCTTGACACAGATGAATTTTCCTTCAAACATCTTTGAAATATAGGACTATTATGTAAATCCAAAGTAATAAAGAATGACAGAAGATGCTAGGAAAACATTTAGCACAAAGTCAGCTATGGAAATGTATGTGAAAATATATAGATGAATGATTTATGTTTTAATTGGCAGAGGAAAAAAAGAACTTCTAGGAAAACCTTAGATATTAATCATTTCATGTAATATTTCTAATATCAGCCAGCAGGAGTGGTATTGATTTCTGCCACTAAAATCACAACTACAGCTGCAAATCACTTTATGACGAGTAAGACAAACATATTTTGGTGTACATTTTGAAAGCCTTGCAAAGTAAAAGAAAAATTTGTAATAAAAAATGAGAGCAGTAAACTGAATTTTTTTCCTCAAATACATCACAGTATGCATATTTTAATATTACACAAGGGAAATCTCCAAAGGATAGGTGAAGAAAGTTTGTCTTGATTAGTTTCTTTTAAGACATATGTAACAACTTCAGAAAACCAATAAAGGTTAAATACATGTATATTGCTAGAACCTTGAAGAACTTCAGCCAGATGCTTTTCAGCATTTCTACATGAAGAGAGAGGGAGAAAATATTTAATTTGCAATTTTTTGTGTTGTCCCTTAAAATGTGAAATAAAAAATTAAAAATATCTATTTGTGCTCCTATTATAACACGTAAACTCCAATTATTTTCTGAATATATAGCAGATAGTTTTGAGAATGCAAGATTAGCTTACACTCATGTTTCTCCCATCATAGACAATTAATCATAACACTTACAAACACAACTGAGTAAAGTAAGTTCTCTGGAATACATTTATTCCTGATATAAGCAGTTAAAACTATAAAACCTAAGGAAAAACAAACCTGTTCATCAATAAACACTTTCAAAATACTTCCATTATTTGGGTTATTCTTCTGAAATGCCTTCTTGCAGTTTGTTTTTTTTTCAGTTTCTTTTTTTATTTTTTGCTTACAACTTCTATCTCTTTTATTTATCTTTTACCCTCAGCTTTTACTTCTAAATTCAAGAAAACTTATTTGACATTAACAATGAAGATGAAACAGCAATGTTATTTAAATGTGGTAAGTTCATCAAGTAAGAGTCATTCCAAGGCAGAACATGCACTCTGAAGAGACTGTCACCCATGGATAAGACCTTACTTTGTCTCCTTGTGAAGGAATCAATCCTGGAGCACAGGAAAATTATGAAAAGGAAGAAGATGAAAAAAGAAACTACGTCCTAACCTCAACCCACTGTGCTGCAGCCTGAGAGAGCTGTTTGCAGTGAAGCAGAATCTGGGAGTGAAGCTAAGCCTAGAAAAGTGGCAAAAAAGTGTTTTATTGTTTGTCTTCTTTGTTTCCCAATACTCAAATCACTAATTATTTTTGGTAATTGACAATAAATTTAATTATTTTTCTCTTTTGCCCACAACACCACTTGCTTAGTGTTCTCTCTGTTTAATCTCCAGCCACGTGGTTTTTCATCTTATTTTCTGTCAGTTTCCTGTTAAGAAGGGCAAGTAGGAGAGTGGCTGGATGGAGTACTTCAGTGGAAATTTGAGCCTGCAATGAGTGAGACTGAGTTGATGAGGGAAGTAAGGGAAAGTGAAAATTAGTTCCCCAAAACCCCACATAAATGTCATTAGGAAAAAGACTAAAAGTCAAAACAAATACAAATCTGGAGTTCACTGTGTATCTGAAGCAAGAAGGATGAGGCTTATAAAAATTAATGATAGCATGAGAACACAAGACATTTTGATGTGGAGCTCAAGGAAAAAAAAAATTATGCTGAGATAGAGGTGAAAAAACAGAGCAGTGTGGGCTCAGTCTATGAATCTTTTCCTTCAGTAGGATTCTTCATGTTTTCCCTATCACTGACCTTTTCTAAACCATTAAGTTATGCTTGTATTTTACAGAAGGTAAGGATGATTACACTGCAGCTTGGTAAATATCACTTTATCATTACTGGTAGGAGGCCAGAAACATTACACTGACTGACACCACAAGGTCTCAGGATTTGCCTGAGCTTGTACTGGACTGAGCTGGTTCCAGCCTGTAGCAGTTCTCATGCACTGTAAATGCTATGATAGTATGGATGTGATTTGATGTTTTCTGTATCATATTCTATCACTGGTTAATAAGAGTGCATCAATAGCCCCAAGCTGATTCTGAAGGAGAGTGCTTTGCACCTTTAGACGGATCCCCTGGGAAGGAAGATCATTGTTGCATGAATCATTTAAAAAGAAAAGCAAGCTGACTATAAGACAGGGAAGAAGACTCTACTACTGCAGGCATTAAATTCCTCCCAGCAAGGAAATAGTAGTGCTGCTGAATCAGAAATTCCTTCATCTAACTCACTTCCTGAGGAAGACCAGAAATGCTGACTTTAGGACCAGGAGAGACTATGGGAGAGTAGAGGTACTGCTGAAGAAAAGAAGATGATACTGGGGAATTTCTGACAGTAATTTTTGCCTTCTTAAACGAGGCTTTTCTATACTACTTAGACAAATCTAGACAATTAGACAATTAGACAAATATAAATTGTTAAAACATTAATTTGATTATCCGCTTTAAAAGCAAATACCCTTTCCCCCCTAATCTTATTTTAAGATTCTTAAAGTTACAAAATCCACCAGTATAATGTTTATGGTATATAAAATCTCTGTCAAATAAAGAAACAATTCTCTAGAAGCCTGCTTTTTATTAGATCACACCAAGTTTTCTCCAAACCATTACCTGTGTGTATGTATATGCTTATATATATATATACACACACACATATATATATATATGTATGTAAAACCTGGATTTTTTTCCTCCAAGGGAAAAAAAACCTAACTCTTCCATGTTGTTATGACTAGGTCACGTAGTGAACGCAGAAAAGCTACCAAAAGTGTCTTTCTTTTATTAAGTTTTTCAAATGTAAAATTGATCAATATTAATCCAATTGATTATGTGCACTTATTTACAGCTGTATTTTAAGAACTAAACTGCATTACAGTTACATGGAAATAACTGTCCAGTAATGGTTTTGTCAATAATTAAATGTTTGGAGCTGTCCACAGGAAATTATTGCTGATTATTGAAAGTAGACTCTATTGAATTTTACTCTCCCAGTGGATTTCTGAGCCTGTGGAATTTTTTTCTCTTTCAAGAAAAAATCAAAATGATTTGGAAATTCCAAAATCTATTTTTATTTCTTAATGACTAGGATTTTTGAGTTTTAAATATATGGTCTGTGAAAAACAATTCATCCTTCTGGAAAGAATCAGTTTCTTGAGATGAAACCGAAGTTTTAGTTCAAATTTTGAGACAATTTTTGAAGCTATCATAGCCATATGCATTATATTAGTGTGCTTGATCTTGTACTTATGTATGAAGTGTATAATTCTAGATGCAAAGTTTTTTCAAGTGCAGTAATTATAAAATGTTTTTTGCCTCTTCTTATCACATCTTTGTTGTTGTTGTTGTTTTTCATTCTGGCTTATTTCTGACATACATAGGTAGGGGATTTAAATCATATACTTTAGGCTAAATTAGGTTATCTGAGAGTCAGATTGTTTAATGTTTCCCTATCTGAAAGTAACTGAGGTAACAATCAAAACTATAGAGAACTGTTCAACAAAAGCCAGAAGACCTCATTATGATGTGGAAGGTTTGAAAGAGGATAGGAGATAAAAGGCTACATAAAGTTTACCACATGCATTGAGCAGCAGTATAAAGCATTAAGAGCATTTCAAGTGTACTTAAACTAAAAAAGATATATTTTTAAAGGAAGTAGCTTTCCTATCAAGTCCTGGTTTAAACATTAATGTTTTCAAACTTTATTATTAATAAGATCTTCTCTGAGAAAGAAAAAGGGAAAAAAGGTTTCAGAGACTATTTGGCTAAGTCCAAGATCTTCCTTCACACTCATGAATTCAGAGGCATTTCAGCATGTGAAGGGCTTCCTATTCTGTTTCTGTAGCATCAGTGACTATATATTTTATCTCTATTCTTTTTCCATGCATTTTATTTACATTATAACATGTATCATCTCCAGTGCCTGGTACATACTGTATTATTCATTTTTTTGACTACAGTTAGAAGACTGTTTTTTCATATGACTTGTAGCTGATATTTCAGTTTTGGGTAATTTTAATTCTTCATAATTTTAAATTATAATTTATGAGACCCCACTTGAAGTTCTGTTGTTTTAAATATTTTCCATAGTGTTCTTGCATCATTCCATTTCCTTTTTTCTCCTTCAGTGACAATGACACAGGTTTTCTCCTTCAAATTTAATCTCTTTTGTCTTTTAGGCAAAGATAAAAAAATCTTTATTTGTGATCAACTACTAATCACAGAACAAAATCTAAAGGGTTGACTTTACAATAAGAACATTGCCAGCTTTTATTGCTTGTGTCTAAAACAAACCTATGGAAAAAAGGAATAAAAGTCCAAAAGAGCAAGCACATAATGAATAGATCAATAGAATAATCAATAGACTCAGAAAAGGATGAAATAGAGGGTAAGTTAGTCTCACGATTAGTATGCAGATGACAGTTC
The DNA here is from genome assembly GCA_013398595.1 of Tychaedon coryphoeus. Lineage (NCBI taxonomy): Eukaryota > Metazoa > Chordata > Aves > Passeriformes > Muscicapidae > Tychaedon > Tychaedon coryphoeus. The sequence continues at coordinate 571,194 of WBND01000341.1, forward strand.
ATAACAGCATCTCCAAATAAAACCGTCGGTTTTCTGTATATTTTGTGAAGGAACACATCTGATAGCTGAATGAACATAAAATCAAAGAGAACAAAAGTAATGGCTAAAGTGTTTGAGGACATTGGATAAGAATATTTAAAGTCGAGTAAACCAACAATGATACTTTAGATTATAAGCATCTTTTATATGATTGAGGAGAAGCACGGTGGAGGATATTTAATCTGATTTTATAATGATAAAAATGGTAGGTTATTTATAGTGTGATAAAACTGGTCATTATAGAAAACTAAGCATACTCGGCAGATCAAATGAAAAAGTAGCTCCACAAATTCAAGAGAAATCCAGCTAATTTTTGGGGAAAAATACTGACATTTTTAAACACTTTTTTCTTACGCACAGCTCACACATTATTATAGATTGGATCCCTGAAGTCTTGTGTTTTGATTTGTTTTTTTAAAATATACATTTAATAATAAATGTACTTATTCGTACATCACACAAGTATTTTCAGAGCTATTTGGCTATTATCAGTAGGATTTTAAACTCATGCTGAACTGTACTCCCTTCATTAAAAAAATATCTTTTTCTTTTTTAAGTGCTATCATAGCTTTCTAACTCTTGGAGAATCTCTTTATTCTTAATCATAAAAGGGAAAAAAATTTGTTTTACATACAGTAAAACTAATACAACAGAAAAAAATTTGATGTGATGTTTTTGTGTTAATATTTTACATGGATCATGGTGGAATAGCACTACACTCCCTCTATTCAATGAAGCAGCTTTTTATGAAAGAGCATAATACATCAGAAAGAATATTTCTGTCAGCTCCATGGCTGCTTTCTTTCTCTTCCAAAGAAAACTTTCAATTGTATTGCTCTTCCCCCAAAACATAGCACTCTCATGGCTCACATCTCTGTACATAGTGCATTAATTCTGCAGATATTGGACTCTTTCATAAACCAGTACTCTCTCTGTTGTGTCCAGCTGTATGAATTTGCTTTCTCTCTGGCTTCTTTGCTCTGCCATAATTCTGCTTCTATTGTTTGCTATCTGTTTTTCTGGCCTTTACACTTATTTTCCTGAAGAGAAATGTTGGTCAACCCTGCAGGTCATTTTAGATTCATTTTTTGAAACCTCAGACCTCGTATTCCCAAACTGGTATTACAATTTTCTCAAGTCAGCAGTATGTGGCAGAATGTGTAGTTTGCTGCATATTCTTTTCAGTGTCTATGGTCAGACAAATTTCCAGTGCTTGCTGTGTGCCCCTGTCAATAACGGCAGGCAGGCAGAGTCAGAAAGTATGTGCTGGTTTTGGCTGGGGGAGAGTAAATTTTCTCCACAGTGGCCAGTATGGAGCTGTGTTTTGGATTTATCTGAACACAAGGTTGATAATACAGAGATGTTTTTGTTATTGCTGAGCAGAGATCACACAGAGCCAAGGCCTTTTCTGCTTTTCATACTGCCACACTGGCAAAGGGCAGGCTGGGGGTGCATGGGATGCTGGGAGAAGACACAGCTGGGATGGGCGACCCCAATTGACCAAAGGGATGTTCCAAACCATGTGACATCAAGTTCAATATATAAAGTGAGGAAAGGAGCAAGCAGGAGGAATGTTTGGAGTGATGATGTTTGTCTTGCCAATTTGCCATTACCTGTGATGGGTCTCTGCTTTCCTGGAGATGGCTGAATACCTTCCTGCTCATGGGAAATTGTGAATTAATTCCTTGTTTTCCTTTGCTTTTGTGCTGCTTTTGCTTTTCCTGTTGAACTGTCTTTATCTCAACCAATGAGTTTTCTGTCTTTTACCCTTCAGGTTCTCTCCCCAGTCCACTCCCACTCGCGTGGGAGCGAGCAAGTGGCTGCATGGGGCTTGGTTGCTGGCTCAGGGTAAGTCATGAGAATACATCTTACTTATTCCTTTGTGTGTTCATGTTGATCTTTAAACTCACTTAACCAAGGGTTTAGATAACTATAGATCTGCCAAATGTTGAGTGTTTCTTCTTTTTGAACAAGGCTGTCAGAAATTCACAGCTTTTGGATGGGACCAAACAGTAAGAAACATTGCTTTTCTCTATGACGTGTCATGGTGTTTAAATTCTATAAGAAAAAAAACCAAACAAAAATACACAATAAAAACCCACTTTATAGAGCCTCCAAATTTAGATAGAGATTCCCAGTAAAACTAAGTGTAGTGTAGAATGGACACTATTAGAAGGTAAATGTTTTCAATCTGTATTGAGATTTGCAGATATACCAAAGGAAACCAAACTAAGAACATGAGCAAAAACTGGGAGATAGAGGATAAGCTTTCCACAAGATAATAGAGAAATATTGTGAGGGATAATCTCTATTTCCTCACTGAAACTGTATGAAGCTTTTGGAGAAGCCACATTTTGTGCACATGCTGATTCTCACCAGACACCCTTTGTTCTGTTGCTTTTACCAATGGAAGTGGTCACACAAAAGAATGTGCAGAGCTCACCATGGCTCCCTTCCAGCTGTTTCTGGCCATGGCCACGTTCCATACTGTTCCACAGCAATGCCTTGCATTATGCTGTCATGGCAGCTCCTACTTCTCAATAGGTCTTGAACCTTAAAAGGATATGCTTTTAATAAATTTTATTGGAAACACTGTGACTCAGTCTTCACATTTGAGGTTTCATTATTCTGTGATTTCACAGTCATGTAGATATAAATACTGAATTCAGTACCTACCACAAGTAGATAAATCTTCCTGTTAAGGCTTTTAACTCATCCTGCCCTGTCCATCCACCTGTATGCAAAAACAAAGTGCCTAATTTAAGAATTTATATTCATTACACAGCTGAAATTAAGTTGCAAGCTAGAAACCTAAGTTAAGCAAAGTAGATCCCTTAGTAGAACTCACAATCAAATGCCACAGTTAATGTTTACAAGTTACGCTTTTTTCCTTAGGAATCTCATAAAGATGAAGTTACTCATCTGGCTGAGTATGAGCCAGCAGCATGCCCAAGTGGCCAGGAGGGCCAATGGCATCCTGGCCCATGCCAGCAATAGTGTGGCCAGCAGGACCAGGGCAGTGATTGTCCTCCTGCACTCAGCACTGGTGAGGCCACACCTCAAGTCCCACGTCCAGTTCTGGGCTCCTCACCTAGAGAAAGACACTGAGGGGTTAGAGCATCCAGAGGAGAAGGGCACTGGGGCTAGTGAAGAGTCTAGAGAGTGAGTCCTGTGAGGAGCAGCTGAGGGAGCTGGGGGTATTTAGCCTGGAAAAAGGAAACTCGGGGGTGACCTTATTGCTCTCTATGGCTCCCTGAAGGAAGGATGCAGTGAGGGAGGGATAGGGGCCTCTTCTCTCAGGCAGCCAGAGACAGGGGGAGAGGATCTGGCCTCGAGACACAGCAAGGGAAGTTCAGGCTGGACATCACCAGGAATATATTCCCTGAAAGGGTAGTTAAGTATTGGAATGGGCTTCTCAGGGAAGTGGTGAAGTCTCCATCCCTGGAAGTGTTCAAGAAACAACTGGACATGGGACTTAGTGCTGTGGTTTAATTGACATGGTGGTGTTCAGATAACATTGGGCTTTATGATCTTAGAGGCCTTTTCCAACTTTAATGGTTCAGTGATTCTATATTTCTGTGATCTTGGCTAGCCACACAAATTAGTGTAAGAAGTGCTATTAGATTAGCCTTTTCAGTTTATTGTCACATTTTCCGTTTTCTTCAAAGAGAGCTAAAATACATCAAAAGTTTCATGACATGTGCGATTAAAACAGTGTGTAACTGTGTGAACAGCTAGATTCAATCACCTGTTTGCTCCAATCACTTAGTCACTGTTTTTAACTCTACAGAGAGATAACTTTAAATGAAAATATTGAAAGTCTTATTCTTCTATTTTGTGCTTCAATTTTACTGAACCTAAGGTCCAGTTCAGGCAATACCATAAATCATCTGATATTTTTTTATATCCAATGTTGAATGTTACTTCATGCATATGCAAAATCAGTAGACTGTGCTTGAACATACATATATATCTATTTGAATATGAGTGAGCATATATTTACATTGATATGGTAGAAATGATAGTACTTCCTGAGGCTTTACAGTCCATTTCCACCAGCTGCCCTTTTCAAAAATCTCTGCTTCTTGTAGTAGAATAAACCCAGTATTAGCAACAGTAATATTCATCTTTGCCTTCATTGCTAAACTATCTTTTTAATCAGGTCTTAAATGTATATAGGCCTTCAGGTTTTTCATGGGATGCTTACAAATATCCTCTGATTACATTATATCCTGTAGCAATTTGACAGGGTGGTATTGAATCAGTGTGGATTAAGCAGACATGGGTCTTATTTTTCTTCCATTATAATTTTCCATGAATTTTTCCTAAAAATTTTCTTTTTCTTTTGGTAAGTGAGGAAATATTATAGTCCTTCAAGAAACTACTGATTTAGTACAGATAGGTATTTCATGCAGGACAATGCCAACAACATTATCTAACTGTATAATTTAATACAAGGTATCTAGTATAAAGTTACCAGTGCTGTAAAAGTCTCCCAGAGGAAAAAAAAAACAAAAAACAAAGCAACAAAAACAGCGTATTTGATTTATGAATACGGATATAGTACTTTCTAAATTTTCCTGGAAAAAACGCAGTGGATTCCTTTTAGCTTTCATGACAAATTTATTAGTATTACACATAGATCAGAATTAATCATACCCTTGAAATATTTATATGTATAAATATATACAAATTTACAGTTCCAGAGCTACTGAATATCACTAACTAGAAAAACACCAAATTATAGGTATTCTGGTAAAATTGCAAATAGTCTTGACAACAGGATTTTTACACATGAAGTATGAATGTATTTGTCTAAATTATCAATTTTTTTCCAGATACAGGTGTCACAGATTCAGCACAGTAGTTTCTCCTTTCCTGTATATTATCTCGATGTTTGACTGTCCCACCACCCTTCT